>QXVZ01004665.1:1406-22583 GCA_008931825.1 Phallusia fumigata
GGGGGGAGCAGGGGGTTTTCGCGTCAGCACCCCACGATTTTGGCGGTTGTACGGGGTCACGTGACTGTAGCCGCCCCGGGTACGAAATCGCGACTCGATCGCCATTTTCTGGAAGTAGAATGGAAACTTCATTATGCACGGATGATCACAACGGCCATTGCCGAACGCCTTGCAATACAGTGTATTTACCACACTATGGAATGAACTTCATCAAAAAAATCTCCTGGCTCTTTCGTCGGTGTTTGTATTTTATGACTGACAATCGGAGGTTGCTTCGGGAGAAATTCGCCTTTAGGTTGATACTTAAACGTCGCCTTACCATTAACCTCGACACCTCGAAACTAGTTTGGCAAACACTGTTACACAAGTTGGGGATTTTTTCACACTTCAGAAAGTTCGAGTGCTACTGTGAGCCAGCAAAGGCAGTTTTCATGACAGGGCGAACTAAAAATCTACACAGAACCTAAAACCCTAACCGTCATCACCAATATGGCCTTTTTAGGAGCCTTTTAGGCGTTGCCCTCGCACGGGTAAAACATACATACACACCTTGCGTAACAAGAAACGTTTACGTTTCAACCACTTTGCCTTACCGTAAAATTGCCAAGGCCTGTAGCGTCTTCGAATCGACAGGTCACTAAAAATTCGTCAAGTCTGCGTTCGGATATGCGGCTTTTCAATAAAAATTCTCGTAGTAAGCCGCGCTAACAATCAGTAAAACTTCTCAGCTGCAGTAAAACTCGTGCAAATGAGCCTTGAAACGTCTGTAGCAGTGTCGTAGATGCGTGCGTAGTGTAGAAGCTGCGCTCCAACGTAAAATCCTCGCAAAACTCGGAGCGTGCAAATAAAATATGACGAGGGTTTGTGCTTGCAACGTTGACAACCTGATCACGCACACCACGTGGTTCTGCCTGGAATGCGCGCTGATTGGTTAAAATTGCGCCTTTCGAATTCTAGCAACGTTCGTTCCGCCGGTTGCAATCAACGCCGCGAGGACCAAATTTTTGTAGTCGAAGAAAATTCATGTTTTGAAAGCATGTACAGTGTTTCGGGACGATCTTACTACGGCACATGACCGAAGAACCGAAATTAAATGAGCATTTGTTGAAATTTAATGCGCATATAATTATTCAGTTTTGTTTCCAAATAATATTGCTAAGATTAGGGGTCCGTAATAGGTTTGTAACGTCTTGACAGTTTTTCTTGAAAGCCCTGCACACACATAAGTTTTGTAACTTTACGTAGTAATGATGTGGTTTTTAAGACCCAGAGCAATATAACGTGCAAATGCTCACTTTTATTCTTTGTAATGTGTTTGTTATAATTCTCAGGCACCATCATCACAACCACCGACGTTGTCTCGCCATCAGTGTCAGGAGGTGCGATTTGCAACAACACGGTGGTCAGTGTGACGTATGTGGTCACGTGGGAAGGAAATCAAGTGACGAACGTTGATGTTGACGTCATCATGGCCGATGTCCCATTAACTGGCCCAATTTTATCAGACGGTAAGCTTATTTTATGAAACCAAACTAAACCGATATGTATGTACTGCAACCAATGTTATTAGGCCTGGCATGTCCAAGCAAACAAACAAATTATTAAACAACCTTTGATGTAAGAAATAAGCTGTTTTAGTTTTTGTCCAGGGTATTTCAATTCAAAATTAGTGTTTAAAAAATGGGGGTAAACCAAATAAAATTTCATTATCATAATCGTTGGTTCTTACTTAATTTTTAGCGCCCAAGCCCTAATAAGTCAAAAGATATTCAATGACGTTTAAAACTGATCGGAGAACGTTTGTTTTGGGGAAGGATGGGAAACGATCCTTTTTTGTGACGTAACAATTTTTTGGATTTTTTGTGGAAAAAACGTCTGTGATGGGTAAGAGGCGAAATAGAAAAAAAAAACGCTGAGAATCACAGTCTTCGCCTAATGTCCCTAATGTATTTGACAAAGACTGATAAGGAAGTTACATTGCAATCAAACCAAGAGGAAATCTGTCACTTAAAATCATGCGAAAAAATGGCATAAAAATGTATCATTAAATAGTTTGCAAACTTTTTTCTTGCATCGTAGGCACACCACCAAACAACCTCCTGTCACAATCCTTCACCGTCCGATCAGCGTTCATCATCCCAACCACCGTTCAGCGTTCAGGCAATCCCGGTTACGAAGTAGGTCTGCCAGTAATAAGTGGCACACAAACTGGACCTACCGCCATCGACACCACGCAAGGTTTCAAGATATGGAAACCAGGTATGGCATTTCCCTAATGCTTACGTTTAATGAAAGTAGGGATTTCTGCTTAGGTCGATTTTTTAATGCCGCTAGACGGCGTCCGGGAGTCGTAGGGTCGTGGCAAGGTTGGTGCTGGAACGTGAGAATTCGTCTTCGCTTATTTTCTTTGCAGTACTGGAAGGGTGTTTTCACTTAGACTAGTGCAGTGTTTCTCAAACTTTTTTAGCCCAAGGACCACTTCATCTTCGAATTTTTTTCTGAGGACCACCAAACATAATTTCGTTCTGACATGTTCTCAAAACAGGCGATTTTATAAACCAGTGCCTAGTTTAAGTCATCTTTTCGCGGACCACTATGAGGGGATGGCGGATCACTTGTGGTCCGCGGACCACACTTTGAGAATCACTGGATTAGTGGTATCGACACTTACGGCAATTCTCAGAGGCCGTTGAGCACAGTTAATCTGTGTCCAATATTAACGGATAACTAAGTTTGGTTTGGTCTTAAAAATTCAATTATCTTGATGCGTTGCCCAGTTTTGGGGACATGTTGTTTTGCTACATGTAGTGCAAGGGGTAAGTTCGTAACTTTAAGCATCACGCAAACGTCGCCGGACTGAGACCCTAATAATGAAATTTCATGCTTGGGGTGTAGCAAACATTTGAGTCTTTCTGAATGATAGTCTATCTTTGTTTTGAAATATAGAAACCCTTACTCGAAAAATAGTTTACCGACTTAGTTTGTTTCGTAAGCAAGATATACGACCAATTTTCGACTTTTCTCTCGAAAACACAGTCAGAGAAATGATTGACGGGCATACTTGATGTTGAACGGGCGCGCTGTAGCAGTGTGGTTGACGCACGTAGGTCGGTTTGGAAACGCCCAAGAGGTGTGTAGGTGCAGCAACTTAAGCGTTTATTATGCGAAACCGCCTTTGTGCTGTGTTCTGTTTGTTCGCAAACTCACAAAAGCCGAGTCCATACCCACGTGGGCTCATGTACAAAACAAATGCACGCGCCCGAGCTTAAGCCACAACAGCGCCTGCAAAGCCCTTTCCAAGCCCAGCAGACCTCAACCGAAGCCGCATAAAACGTAATCTCGCCATTAAAAGCATCACAAGCTGAGCTCATCGCATTGGCTTCCGCGCGACCCGCCTATTGCGACACACCGACAAATATCTCTCGATTTTCCTATTTCCGTCGCATGATAATCGGCTGGTCGCCGCACGTTTTCGCCGCATTGGCCGCAATTTGTCATATTTCTGCGTGTCACAGCCACTGTAAGCCGTAAACATCACGCCAGGCTGTGGCAATTCTTTGCGACACCATATCAGTGCGGTTCGGTCTTTGGGTCAATGATTTGACTTGCGATGACAGGCGGGCGCACATCGGGGTCAAAAACGTTAAACGCTATACGAACTGGGCTATCTAGTTTCGGGAAACCGCCAACGAAATATAGTAAGTCTGACTACTTGGAATTAAATCATCATTATATTGCCTAAATTCATATGAGGTACAACAACATGTAACCAGTCTTTGTTAAAAACTGTTGTGGAAACTGGTAATTGTGTAATGGCCGGTCGTTGATTAATTAGAAATTTGCCACAACTACCAAATCGTAATGAAAGCTTCGTTAGTTCTGTTTCCGTAGTGTAAGGTGTGTTATGGAAACGACCCAGTTTATCGGTCCTTTGACACGACGATTTGCATACATTGGGTTCGTTTTGGGTGACTTGTATTAAAATTTTAATTTACTACAATACCCTTACTCTTAAACGCTTCGAGTGGATGTACAATTCGGTCACGACGCGTAAATTGGGTTAGGTCACCCTGTAGACAATACGTTGTATGAGCTGTAATGATTTAAGTTGCACCTTTATGACCTTTTCAAACACCACAAAATGGAAATTAACATGACGAGAAGGGTTTGCCCAAATTACGAGGGAAATTCGGTTTCTATGCATCCCGATAGCAGCCCTTTTTGCGACACGCCTTCTCAACTTCACCCCAACCTCAGCCGACGCAGATTGAAACTGTAAGAACAACGACTTGCATTTCGACCTGTCGAATTCACGTGTCAACCCCACCTAATGCATCACTCTTATTGGCTTATTAGGATTTTGTAATTATCTCTTAGCGTAGGCGGAGACGCAGCCATGACCGCAGTACATGGGCTGTGGCGAGAAGCGTTTTCACATTAATTGCTGGTGTTTGGCGTCGTCCAATTTTCACCCACAATTAAACGCCCGTTCCTTCTTGCGGTTTGAAAGGTCGCTTTCTATGAACCTGAATGTTGCACGCACATAATCGGGTGGTGACGCAATTTCGATACTTGGATGATTTGCACCGATCTGAACTTCACGTGTGTTCCGTTTTCTCTGCTCTTTCGGTTGTGTAAAACTGCACGTAGTCTGATAGTTATTCCCATTTTTGGATATTCAGTACAGCAGGACCCAATATTGTTCAAAAACTGCTCGCAGGCTTTTCGTTTAAATGATGCAGACTATTAAGTTGACTTCTATGCAACGTCCGTATTTTGCAAGTTGTTTAACAATTTGATTGATGGGTGGATGCTTGTAAGGTAATAGCGTTGTGAATTATTTGAATCAGTAAAATCACTTGGATGCCATAAAAGTCGCAAACTTATAAACGTTAAATAATTCTATTTCAATAAGGAACTGGCGATGCCAATGTAGGCAAATTATATATTTCTCTTACTTGTAATGTGACTATTGATTCTGTCTGCATTTACGACTGTTTTTTCTCAAATTTCGATCATTAAAGCATAGGAATTTTGTTCTCTCGTATGTATACAATTAAATTAAAAATGATTTCTTGCTTCCCCTATACAAGGGCTGTGGGGTGGCGAACCGGGCAATCAAGTTTTCCTGCTGATGCGGACAAATGTGAAAAGTACATAAGTCATAAGACCCGGGCATTGTACGCCCAGCGGGCCGCATACGGACCTTTGGTTGACTCAGGCCTTTTAGGATTATTTGGAATTACTAAAAAACGTATTTTCCAATTTTACCTCAAATTTGAACAAATAAATTACATTTTTGTGTGGCAACTTCACTTTTTCTTTGCTTAGCCATATACTGTTACAAGCTTGTCAAAACAATCCCAATTACTACTTTTTACAAATAAAAACAATTCCTATTAATTTATCATGCAGAATTAAGTTTAGCCTTTTAACTGGGCCCTCTGCAATAGTTTCAGTTTTCTCACGTGACCCCAGGGGAAAATAATTGCCCACCCCTGTATACTAAGTGGACCCCTCATGTTGTGACGTTATGCCAAACCTCTTCAATATTCAGTCGGTCTGCAACGAGCTCTTCTCCAAAACGTCTGGGAAAATTGTGATCTGGTAAAAACTTTGTCAGATTATATCGCGTGTCGTGTCGTCCTGTTGCGTCCAAATCCATTCACGAGTGCATGTTAAGTGGCACCTTTCAAAACCTGAGTTATTCTGTATGCGGTCGGCGCTCGTCCTTGCCAGCCGATAATCGGCGGGTCAGGCGAGCAGTCGGAATAGCGGGGGGGGTTTAATGTGGTGGCCTCGAACCCACCGTGACAAGTCTATTTTTGAACGTGCAGTTGTGAAGTGAAATCGGATTGTCGACAACAGTTGCTTGGCTCGGCCCTTTTGTGTTTTGACGGACGTCCTGCTTTTTTGTTTTGCAGCAGACGTTGCGTAATGGATATTGACCTGTCGCTGGACTCTTGCCAACAATGCGACTATTGGGCTGTTTGTGACTATAGTGTCCAAGCGAACAGCAGGCCTTGTTACAGCATGTGTTCCTTATGGTTTTGAGCAGTCAATCACAGCGAAATCGTTTAAACTGTGTAAACAAAAGTCCGATTCCCTATTTAGTTGCCTGTATTGAATTGTCAGCATATTTCCACAAAAAGAATTTACTGTAATAAAATTGCCTCCGTTCACTACATAAATCTTGCTCGTCAAGCGGAATCCAGTACCGCCACCCTACAGTGCGATGACACGTTGTGACGTTCGATGACGTAAGTAACGTCACTATAGCGTTTGATGAAGACCTTGCTGATGCTTGGTCCTTAGGGTGTGACTATAACTGCTGTCAAATAGCTCAAGGAAGGTATACTTTTTAATTGCTTGCATATTAGTAAAATGTTTTCGCATTTGAAAGTTTCTGTACGACATCCCGCATAATTCTCGTCCCAAGGCCGGAAAATTCCTGTCTGTTGGAGATTTGCCACTCAAATTCTCGTGCAATGGTTTCGTATTAACGTCGTCGGTGCATTAACTGCAGCTGGTAGACGGCAAAACACGGGCGAGGTTGCGGTGAAAGTCAACCTTCCACTTCTGTCAATCACTCGTTGCCTTGCTAAACAGGTGCAAGTTTAAGAAACCGTAAACTACCCACGAGAACCCATCCTTGCCTCAGTACACCTGCGTTATACGCGGAAAATTAAACCTTCGAAGGGGTCGGAAGTTCAGTGTGTGCTATATAAAGCACGTTTTGGCGTCTAATGTGCGTTGGTCTGTTTTTTTCGCTTTGCGTCAGTTTTCACATCCGAACCGGCAGGTTTTCGGTCGTTTTTCAGATGTATTGCAACAATCATACTGTGCATAAAACTTTGAACAGGAGGCGCTTTTTGTACAACAAAAAAGGAAACAACAAAGACGCAAGGGGCGGAAGAATCAATACAAATGATAAGAGAGAAAAAACATGGTAGCACTTAACTCACGAAATATAAAAAAACTAAAAAACAACTACCGAAAAAATCGTTAAATATAACCCACAGCAGAACTCTACACATTTTACCCTGTTATAAACTCTATAGCTACCAGGGGTCCGCAAGGGCGTAAAAAGAAAACACAAATGACAAATGAGTTGATGAAGACCTCAGTGACGTGGTGATGACGTAAAAATGATCGATCCTTGACGTAGGAGGGGCGGGAGTTTTGCGTCTCATTCTCGGCAACGGCGGTCGCTCCGAAGTTGATGTTGTTGACGCCGAGTGGGCGTGTCACGGGTGTGGTCCTCGTTAGACTGACACCGACAGTTCACAATGCGACTCCAGTTTGAACTGTTTTAACTTGACCGAGAAGCGCCGACCGTCCTGGAACGCGTACTCTCCCTGACGAGAAAAACAAGGTCATGAAAATACACCGTACGTAGAATTTGATCCAGGATTGCAAGTCAAAGCAACCGAGACCTAATCAGGTTTTCCGCATCCGGGGCAGACTAATTACTCGTGTACACGTTTCTTGTGCGAGGCTTCAATAGCACGTGCACATGCATCTGGTCGGCGACCTGTTTTACGTCAACGACGCTTTGGGTTGATTTATTTGTCGAAAATTGGCCGGAAAGGGCAAGTGTCAAAGGTTCACGGTCGATGAGCTGCCCATATAGTAAATGGAATGTTTCTTCAAAAAACAGTTTGACTTCAGCGAGTAGCGAAAAACTCCGGTTTGTAATTGAGAGGTGCTGTTGAGCGAATGCGTCAAGACGTCTGGACTTTCAAGTGCTCGCTAGCCACAACTGTGACAGCGGAAAAGTTGTGAAGTGGTGAGAAAAATGTTGCGCAGTGGTGGTTGCCAAAAAGTCGCAAAAACACTCTTCACTGCCGGTTAAAAAACGAGTTTGCTGGGCCCACATAATTGACAAAGCGTGTCCGGAAATATTCGGACAAAATTTATTGACAAGTGCCGCCTACAGAGTGATAACGATTTTGCATTAATGGTTTTGTATATTTTGTTCAAATTAAGGTTCATTGGTTTAGATTGTGCAACCTAATTTCCAAAAATATGTGTAAACTATATGGTAGGTGTGATTAAACACAACTGGCTACTGAGGATCAAGATATCGATTTCACGAATACAAATGCGTTAAAAAATACAAATTTTGTCGCAAAATAATTACTACATTTTCGAAATGCGCTTTAACCCTGGTGAGTCGCAAATAAAGAAACTGATTTCAGTGTGAATGAAAAACCGTATCGTAGTTAAACAAAACCGTGTCGTAATTGATTTAACATTCAACCCACCTCATCGTCGTAGAATATCATCAGCCCGAATCTTCTCAGGTATCCTTGTTTACAGACCGCCAGATCTTGCGTTCGTTCTACCATCACCCTCTCGTTGGGTTGATACAGCGCCCCGCTCACTATAGTCGGCCCAGCACAACTCCGTCGCAAAAATCGCTGCAAAAATAAAGTGATGCTACTAAATTTTGGTCAAGAAATATAAGTCAGGAAAGATTTTCCACCATTTGTTCGCCCTTAGAGTGTGCTTTGTTTTGCTTTGTACGATCGCATTGTTTTACAATTCTATTTGAATAAGACGATACCTTTATTTTTTAGCGAAATTAATATGTATGCATATATATCTTAGAAAAAGCTAAGGATGAATGTACGTATGCCAAAACACTGTTTCACAAGGAACATTGACACTCTTTTAACCGAATCAGGCAAAACTCGAGGGTGAAGTAAAACTTCTGCATTGTAAAATAATTCAGTACCTTATAACCGCTAAGGGAGGCTAACACCTACGTAAAAGGTAGCTTAATTAAAAACATAACTGCCAGAGAGCTTCACTGATGATGACAACAGCGATTGTTGAAACGTTTGCATTACAATGTATTTCCCCAAAGTTCCCTGGCAGTTACGTTATTGAAAAGTGTTCAGCGTCTTTGATAAATCAACATGTTTTTTCGCTGACAGCAACCGGTAAAAACACGAACCTGTCGCCGCCGTTCAAAGAAGAACAATTCCCCGCGCGTATCGTCCATGTTGCGCACTCGCGGGTCACGTGATATCTCCTCCGTCGCGAAACACGGGTTCGTGTAGGAGGCGGGCGAGATGGGTGCCTGCCGTTTTCCACGGATCAAAATGGCGCTTATATTTTGGTGATCCCGGACATCCGTTAATACCCCGGGCTCGGGAATTCTCGCTGGCTTTGGCCGCTTTCCAACAGTCCTTTCCCGCAGGCTGGTCCTGTTTTTCCCGTTGGCGTGGACGGCGTTTTGAACTGTCGGCTTAAATTGCTGGGGCTTCGTGGTCTTGGGTTTGTCTGTGGGCAAAAGTCCGCCCAGTCTAGCGTTCGCCAGATGCCGTCTTAAGCTCATAAATCGCTCGTGGTTAAGTGTAAGTCCACGGGTGGCGATAAGCGGGATAGATCGGCGGCGTCGGCGGCCTGTGATCGGCGGTGTCGGCGGGGGAAGTACGGGAGGCGCTGTAGGTGAAACTTGAAGCTGGCCGGTCAGCTGGGTCCTGTCCTGGCCGCGAGTTGCGAGGTCAAGACGTGCAAGTCCGTACGAGACGCCGAAAAGTCTGCAAAAAAAGAGTAAAGAAAGCGTTAGACTTTGGTCTTTCATGGATGATCATCGCTAAAACATTGTATGGCATTGTATAACAAATAACCGGCGGTTAAGTTTGCTCTGAACCCCCAAAATTAGTTGTTTTTCCGTTTGCGGCCGCGGATAGCATTTTATGAGGCCGCGCATATATGTATGTTAAAGTGTTTGTATTGTCAGCCGTGCATTGATAAAAACTTTTTGGCTGGATTGATTTTGACTGGATGTAAAAACATGGAAGTCATAAAAAATGACATTTCATTCGACGTTTAGACACGTGTAAACGGAATATTACCAGACGAAACTCATATCTTTACAATATTCCGTTCATAAAAAAACAAATTTGACTCGCTGGCGGCTGTTTGTAAATTAGTCTGTGATGCGGCCGACAATAGCGAAAAGGTTGTGCAACCCTTGTTCCAACGCATTAGACAGTAGTAAACTTACTGGCATTCTGCAATGCACTTTGCGTATTCAGAAGTAATAGCTGTGGAGCTGCCGAGCAGAGTACTGGTGGCCAGATAGGCGAGGACGCCTTCAATTGTTCGTGGGGCTTGTGTCAGCACAGAAGATACTCCGGTTGCAAGTAGAATGATGCGTTGGCAGGAATCTAAAACAAAATGTTGGTCATTAAGTTTTGCTTGCCGGGAAGCGGATTTTGTGAATGAGATTTCTTTGTCCAACAGACGGAGATTTTGGAATCGGTTGCGGTTCGTGCAAACGAATTCGGATTCAGTGCACATGCCAGACTAATCGGGTCACGCATATTGGTTTTCTAAATCGGCAGCCAGCTTTGCATACACCAGTGCTTCTCAAACTTTTTTCGATACGACGCCATTGGAAACGCTGGTTGGGCTTTCGACGCAAGAATTTATTTCGCCTATTATCAAAGTGGTTGATACCATAACACGTTAGCTACGAAATACCAACACTTCAGATTTGTCGCCCTTGGAAAATTTAAACGACGCACAGTTTTAGAACCAAGAGGTTACACAAACGCGTCGCACTATTCGCGCAATGCTGTTATTGATTCCGAAATATACGACATATCACTAACCTATGCAGTATCTGTTCGTTGCGAGGCCGTTCACGTAATTGCTAAGTCCACCGGTGCTCTGTCCTACGTCACCCTGACGTGTAGGCGGCTGATTGGTGGTTGAAATTCGTCCGCTGGTCATAGGTTCGGTTTCAATGTAGGTGTCGAACATCGCCGAAACCTCACCGCTTTTGGTCACAGGTTGCCGCCCGAACACGAATTTTGACTCGTTATCGCCTTCGTAGTTGCTGTCATCCAGCACGCTCATTATGCATCTGTGGAATGATGTTAGGTATGATGTTTAAAAAATGGTTTTATGGGTGTCCATGTGTAGGTATCAAGTGGTTGCGAGAGTCTCCAGTGAAAGTGTTCTTTGGGAATTTCACTTTGTACCGTAAAGGCCATCAAGCACAATTGAAAATTTGTCTACTAGCTTTAATTAGGCTGTGCAATTATGACCCTAATTTGAAAGTTGGAAAATGTCAGGTTATCAGTGCGCGTTTCGAGTTTTGGTTTCGCTTTCCCTTTAAGCTGCGAGAATTCTGATTGGCTGATGCCTAGACCTACCCCGTGGTGACGTAGATGTCGTAAGCGAGGGTGGAGTTTTCCATGTAGAGTTTGCACGACATCGAGTTTTGCATTTCCACGTCATTTTCACACTCTGTTACAAAATCCTGATCCATGTTGTGCGAACCTGCGACAAAAAACAACCCGTTAAGATTTGAAGACGACTAATTTTGGGGACATAATTACACCGATGATTTGGTGAACTATTGCTGTAGGAAACTTATAAAAAGATTTAAACAGTCGCAAATGAAAATGATGTGTGGCCAAAATGCGCTTAAAATGATACAGATGCGTTAATATTGTGAAAACACTTGAATGTGTATTCAGTTTGTAATTTAGCTTTCTAAAAACATGTACCATCAGGTCATCGGCAAACAACGTTATAACAATCAAATCAGATTTCCACCTCGACTATAATGCCTTCAACTAACACATTATACAATTCATTGACCTCCACCGCTCAGTTCTACGCCTAACCCATCCAACACGTTATAACCGCCCACAACGGCCCACAACTGAAATCGTTTTCGAAATCTCACCTTTATGAGTGCAGGTTTCCACTTGGTAGTTATCACCCGGCAATTCATCGCAAGTCTCTGATCCCTCGCATGTCCGGCTCCTCACTCTCATCCCGTTTCGTTGGGAGCTTGTGCACGTACTCCACATTCCCCATTCCTTCCACGTCGGTTCGCTTTGCCGTGTGAGCTGCTGCTGTCGTCGGTGGTTGGCCAGTGCTTGCTGTTGTTGCAGAAGCAGGTAGACTGCAATATATTAAGGGTTTAAAATGAGGTTCGGGAAATATGTGCGCAAAAAGTATTGCCGAAAGGCTCAAATGCTAACCGTGGATAAAAATGAATGTTGTAAGTGGATGGTATCACGATCAATGTGGTTTTATATCTGAATTGCATGTGATCTAAACTGCATATATGGACTAGTATTTGTAAGTGATGGAGAAAGATACGTATTGCTTGCTGCCTAATGTCGGAATGTAGTCATAGATTGCACCGAGTGTTTAACATTGGCGTATGTTCCCGTACAAATTCGGCGCTAACATGGATAATAAGTGACTGGCTATTTTGTGACTGGGGTGGACCACCCAGCATCGTTACGCAATTCTAAATACCGCGCTAACAGAAACATTAACACCATAATACACCAAAAAAGAGTTTGCACATTTTCCTAAACCCAAACATTCCTCGCACTCAACAGCAGCAGACGTTGCGTCAGCTCACGTAAAATCGACACGGGAAACGCCTAATGAACACCTTCGCCGCACTTCGAGTGTCCAGCTAAGCTTCTGATTACAGACAGAGCCAATGATCTCGACCGGCCAAGTGGCACTTTTCCTTAATGCCGAAATTACGGTAATTGCGGGCTCACAGTGTTACGCCCTTTTGTGTTAACGCCAAGAACACGGACGCGGACACTGGGTCTGGATAGTCTCCGCCCGAATGTGGTTTGGCAATTTTTTTTTCCAAAATGGTCGCCACCCTTTGCAAGGTTTCAGCCAACACTTACCGAAAATTGTAAATCTCAAACGTGCCATATCCGTTGGTCTCTTTCGTCGGTCAGTTTGATATTTTTTCAGTCAAAAAGTTAACAAAAAAAGCACTAAAACGCACAAATAACCTGTTTGAAATCAGTCTCTTAATTTTTTAACGTAAACAGCGTGCAATGGCCACCCATGTAAAACGGCTCAGTCATCTAAAATTTTAATCGCGTATTTTTGGCGGTATTTTAATTCTGGTCTTTGAAACAGTCTGTGACCAAACCACCGCATTCACCTTAATCGTTTTGTAACCAAAGTATTTGCAACCTTGAAAAGTCTTTTCTTAACTTGACGAAATTTGCGCTTCTCAAACGAAACTCTCACCGATGCCCGATTAGTTGCCTCATTCAAAATTTTAGTATAAATTAATCCGAATAATGTATTCCGAGTAAAAAACGCTTCACAGTTTAAATCCGATTTCTGACCGTCCGCGATCCTTAAAACGTCTCCCAGATCCTAATCTTAATAACAGTGGTAGTAATTTTCCCAGAAAAAACGCAAACCGTTTTATCCACCCCTCCCTATCATAATCGCAATATTATCCAATAACCTTTAAATTGCATCTGATTTCATGCGGTGAACGACCTCGCCACGCAGCATGGCGGCTCGTCTGCTTATACTGCCAAGCTAAATTACCGGGCCTTGTCTTAGGCCAATACAGAGCGAAAAAGGGGCCCCGCCTCGCGCCACAGTTAATTACTATTCCTTTTGTTGCAAAAATTCCGCTACAAGGATTGGACTCTTCTTCTGCGAGTCCTTCTCTCGAATGCCAACATGGCGGACGCGATGCTTCTTTAAGAAGCTTGCGCTCTCTACCGCCGCAGGCGGAAAACGTCCCCACAGAGGCAGAAAGCGATTTCGGACATTTGAACAATCTATCACGAACTACCCACTTCAAGAATACCGAATGCGTTTGTCACGTTATTGCCATAGAGAACATATAGAGCGGTTCGCTGAAAAATGTGCTGTGTGCGTCTTTCGGCATTCGAAATGTTGTTTGCTAAAAGTTCATAAAACCCATTTATGAGCTCACGTTCGGAAATGCGATTTTGGTGCCAACCAAATCAAACATCGTCTGTTACCGCGCCTTCATTTGTATGCAGTGCGTCGATGCAGCATGCGCGCCAAGCAGGGAAAAACCATGATGTAATGCCGAATGATTGCGGCGGTCATTCGGGTTTTCGAACCCTGAGTTCCGGCGGCGGATGTCCGATTTTATCATTGCTGCCGTTTTCCTGGATCACCCCGGTTCGAAAAATTAAACCCCGCTAACCTTGTAGCCGTGAAAATTGTGTCCCAACATCGTGGCGATTGCCATAGCAACGTGATGGGCTTGTGGCACGACCGCATTAGGGGCAGCAATAATATTTACCAAATCGAAACAGCAATCAGTCACGACTGCCAAATACAAAGCACTCACCGAATAGGTTTGGAGTTTGCGCCATCGCCCCAACCGCCAAAGACAAGATGGCGGCCGCTATCAAACCAGCTCTCTTCATTTTTCCGTTGCCTTGTTAAACACAGAATATCCCAAAATCGTTAGGAAGATTTGCCAATTGATTTCTTGTTTCACAGTAGCTGCTCTTGGTCGGGTTAGTTTCCCTTGACGAGTGGTCGGCAGCAGTGCCGCTTATATACAAGTTGATAGCTGCGCCCGAAAAAAAAGTTTGCGGGCGTTTTTGTGTTTAAACACACGGACCAATCTGGAAAATAAAAATATTCGCGCAACTAGTGACAATCCCTCCGAACGCGCCCGCGTGCCCTGACGTCAGGTCACGTTCACGTGCGAGTGACATCATCGGGCCGGCGCCCCAATGGCCTGTCGGTATTACGTACGCACGGTCGGGCTAAATTTAGACAAGGGGTCGCATTATTCAGTGCAAGCTGATGCATGGCAGATCGTGATGCATTACGACACAGGCGCGGCCCTATGCGATTTTCACGCCCATCCGCCGGGCAAGGAACCTTCCCACTATAGTAACAATACCACGCGTTGATAGATACGATGATTTTGCGCGAATTGTCCGAGTCTATTTTGGTCCTTTTGCCGCCGCGGTCTCGCATTCGCTGGTGATAATTTTGCACAGTCATCAGTTCTCTAATCTACGGCCTATAACAGCTGCTACTTGCGTGCCGGGGTGCTCGTTAGCGTGAGAATCCAACTAATAACTGCTAATAACCGAGTGTGGCTTTATTACGCAGCCCGCTACCTCGTTAAGATCTTCCGCCGCACTAGAGTCGGCACTATCACGTATAAACCCTGGTAACTTTGTTTCAACGTAAAACCCCTTCACTCTGTGTGGACGTTACATCGAACTGAGCTCGGTCCAATTTTGCGACTCGACCGCAATTGGTTTGGGCGTTGCCGCTTTATCGGTTTTAATGTGGGAACCTGGGCAAAATTGCTCCCTCATTCAGCGATGCCAAATTAGGCATTAACATCAAGGTTTTTTTCGGGTACAAAATTAACCTTTGTGTTCCGTATTTGTGTTTCTCAAAAAATCCCACCTCTGCATAAGTGGTACGATTTTGAAGAAAATCCTTAGCTTTTCGGGAATCGCACAAGCACGTGTTAATTTGTCATTTGCCTCACGGGCGCGCCAGAACATCCACCGACGCACGGAAGTTCCGTTCTTCGCTGGCAAGCGCGGAAATCGCCCGTGGCAGCAAGTCTGTATATAACCAGCGCTGCACCAAATCGGTCCGCTCACGTTAAGATCGCATCGTGTATTTGCTTATAAATAGCGAGGGCCGACCCTTTTTTGCGTTTTCGTACACGCCCGGAAAGTAGTTTAATTGTCGGGCAGTGGCTTGCCACAAAGCTACGCTTATTTACCTCTAAGGTGCAGCGTATGGGTTTGTGCGTGTTTTTGCTGCCTAAAGCGGGTTTTCCAAGCGAGTAATATGCATCCAACCGCGAAATTTTTCTCAGCGAGTCGTCAGAGGCAAAATCCAATCACAAACGCTTAAACCGATTTTGCGGTGAGTTTACCAGTTTTTGTGACAATCAAAAACGAAAACTCGCCGCTGACTGCAGGAAACTCGGTCGGGAACCGGCTTTAAATGTGCAATAAAATTAGTGCATGAAAACAGACCAATGTAATACCAAGCCAAATTATCACCATTTCTATTTTGGTCTCGAAAGCCCGGGCGTGACGCAATTATTGGATTAGGCCTCGTTATCAAATCCAATTAAACGCAGCATTTTCGCTTGCCAAATTTGTGCACCGAAAGAGGTTTGTTTGTGTGAAAGAGGGGTTCGGCAATTACTTGTTTCTGGCGCGATCGACAATTTACGGAATTATTTATTAGGATATTTTTGCAGTTGTTGTTCTCGAAACTCTTTCCGATGTGTCGGTGTTGC
The DNA here is from genome assembly GCA_008931825.1 of Phallusia fumigata. NCBI lineage: Eukaryota > Metazoa > Chordata > Ascidiacea > Phlebobranchia > Ascidiidae > Phallusia > Phallusia fumigata. Next base: position 17,497 of record QXVZ01004665.1, read on the forward strand.
GTAACTTCGCTGCTCGACATAAAAAGACCTGGTATATTTTCTGCATGCCCAAAGCTGGTTGGCGAGTTATAGTTTGGTTCAAAAAAACCTTGGTAATGTCAAAAACTTTATCGCTTTTAACCAGTTTGTTAGGAACAGATTCGAAGCAAATTTTTAACTTGTTTTTAAACGTGACAATGCCTGCATGAAGCTCGTTAGTCAGCCCGTTTTACTTTTCTTTCAATTTTGAAGCGCGCTTGATTGACGTATTTGTAAACTTTTTTTCTCGGAAAATGTCTATTTGGTGAGATTGCCATGTTGACGTTTTAAGTGGCCGCTCTTTTGGGCGTGTTTCCAAGTTTTGTGGCTCCCTGAGCGGCGCTGTTTGTTTTCGATCATTTTCAGGCAACTTAACTGCGAGGAACGACTCTCTTCAAACGTATCCATTTCCAGTGGCGGGTTTGGCAGAGAACCTGCCATTAGCCTGTGTTGATTGCGTGGAATTTGCATTCTTTCGCCTAAGTCTAATACTGAAAACAGGAAATACCGACATGGCTTTGGTGACTTGGGTAGACCACAATACTGGAAAGCCCCACGAATTGCCAGATCGCCCCGCCAGGTTTTGCGCATCTGCGCTTCGCTAATGGGCACCCTGTCGAACGCGCCACTTCGCTCACTGCCAACGCTAATCCCAGATAGAATGCGCGGTTAACATTACGCGAGAAATCCACTTCTGCCTGTACGCGCGATTTTTGTTTTTAAACGATTTGGGATTGCGATATTATCCTGGAAAATTGCAGTCCCACATTGGACGGAGTGACGCACGAGTTCTTTAATCGCGTCCCGCCCTCTGACAGAAGACAATGCTTTGGCGGTGCTCCCGTACTTGAGTTGTTGCCAATCGACGCCCGTCCGATTGTGAGTAACGTGATAATCTGTTGGATCGTAGATCTTATTATGTGATTCAGACACCTGTTGTATGTGGACGTATGGTCAAAAAATTTTACTTTGATCTTCAAAATGTGAGCTATGTGTCAACGAATTTAAGACCAACTGCACAATCTCGGCAAAAAAACGTGTGATTTGCTTTAGGCCACTGAAAAAATCTTAAAAAATTAATTATATCTTAAATTGGAAAAACAATGATTATTATTGCGACGACCTCGCCAAAACTCTAGAATTTGTCTTATTTTTCATCAGTAAAAAAGTACTTGAAAGTAGCAAAAAGGGCTGCAAATAAATATTTAATTTTATCCAACCGACAATCAAGGACAAAATTGCGCCACAAAATACGTGGAACATAATTTCTCCCGTATTTTGTCACAGCTTAGTGGTTTTTTTTTCTGAACATTCGTCGGCCATTTTCATTGCAACTGTCGTAAAAAAACATTTTTCCCAAAGACCGCATTTTGCCTCGTTTCTCTATTTCTGGTCTCGCCTAACTCNTCTATTTTGGTCTCGAAAGCCCGGGCGTGACGCAATTATTGGATTAGGCCTCGTTATCAAATCCAATTAAACGCAGCATTTTCGCTTGCCAAATTTGTGCACCGAAAGAGGTTTGTTTGTGTGAAAGAGGGGTTCGGCAATTACTTGTTTCTGGCGCGATCGACAATTTACGGAATTATTTATTAGGATATTTTTGCAGTTGTTGTTCTCGAAACTCTTTCCGATGTGTCGGTGTTGCGTAACTTCGCTGCTCGACATAAAAAGACCTGGTATATTTTCTGCATGCCCAAAGCTGGTTGGCGAGTTATAGTTTGGTTCAAAAAAACCTTGGTAATGTCAAAAACTTTATCGCTTTTAACCAGTTTGTTAGGAACAGATTCGAAGCAAATTTTTAACTTGTTTTTAAACGTGACAATGCCTGCATGAAGCTCGTTAGTCAGCCCGTTTTACTTTTCTTTCAATTTTGAAGCGCGCTTGATTGACGTATTTGTAAACTTTTTTTCTCGGAAAATGTCTATTTGGTGAGATTGCCATGTTGACGTTTTAAGTGGCCGCTCTTTTGGGCGTGTTTCCAAGTTTTGTGGCTCCCTGAGCGGCGCTGTTTGTTTTCGATCATTTTCAGGCAACTTAACTGCGAGGAACGACTCTCTTCAAACGTATCCATTTCCAGTGGCGGGTTTGGCAGAGAACCTGCCATTAGCCTGTGTTGATTGCGTGGAATTTGCATTCTTTCGCCTAAGTCTAATACTGAAAACAGGAAATACCGACATGGCTTTGGTGACTTGGGTAGACCACAATACTGGAAAGCCCCACGAATTGCCAGATCGCCCCGCCAGGTTTTGCGCATCTGCGCTTCGCTAATGGGCACCCTGTCGAACGCGCCACTTCGCTCACTGCCAACGCTAATCCCAGATAGAATGCGCGGTTAACATTACGCGAGAAATCCACTTCTGCCTGTACGCGCGATTTTTGTTTTTAAACGATTTGGGATTGCGATATTATCCTGGAAAATTGCAGTCCCACATTGGACGGAGTGACGCACGAGTTCTTTAATCGCGTCCCGCCCTCTGACAGAAGACAATGCTTTGGCGGTGCTCCCGTACTTGAGTTGTTGCCAATCGACGCCCGTCCGATTGTGAGTAACGTGATAATCTGTTGGATCGTAGATCTTATTATGTGATTCAGACACCTGTTGTATGTGGACGTATGGTCAAAAAATTTTACTTTGATCTTCAAAATGTGAGCTATGTGTCAACGAATTTAAGACCAACTGCACAATCTCGGCAAAAAAACGTGTGATTTGCTTTAGGCCACTGAAAAAATCTTAAAAAATTAATTATATCTTAAATTGGAAAAACAATGATTATTATTGCGACGACCTCGCCAAAACTCTAGAATTTGTCTTATTTTTCATCAGTAAAAAAGTACTTGAAAGTAGCAAAAAGGGCTGCAAATAAATATTTAATTTTATCCAACCGACAATCAAGGACAAAATTGCGCCACAAAATACGTGGAACATAATTTCTCCCGTATTTTGTCACAGCTTAGTGGTTTTTTTTTCTGAACATTCGTCGGCCATTTTCATTGCAACTGTCGTAAAAAAACATTTTTCCCAAAGACCGCATTTTGCCTCGTTTCTCTATTTCTGGTCTCGCCTAACTCACCGCACTGTGTCTCTTTTTTGTGTGAACGAAACATTCCTTAATTCAACATACGCTGTGTTTGTGGTTTCTGTCAACGTAATAGTATGTTGGGAAGATGCGCGTTGCACGGGCCTCGGACCTTATTCTGCCGTGGTTTTGTCGTAATTGCAGGCCGACCTTCCCGAAAAACGACATTTTGTCTTGCCATAAGTATGTGTTTCTCACGTAGTACACAATTGTGTCTGTAATTCTGAACTTATTTGTCCACGTAGGATTTTGTCTCAAAATTTGTATTACAGTGGCGCAATTAGCAGCGTTGGGAGCTCTCTGGATTTTGCAATACCCTTGGACAACTTTTACTGATACAAGTTCACATACTTGTCAAATTACGTCAAGTACTTTAACTGTGTTGCACCAACTTACTTGCTGTAGTGAACTTAACAACAAAATATACCAGTGTTACTGCAAAGCTCGTATGAGCATGACGGCGTACTGTCCAATAGGTATAACTTATACTTATGCGTTTAAAACAACACAAAACGACATTGTTTAACTGCCTGTTCCACAAAAAAAAACATTGCCAGTTAAAGTTGCCTGCCAAATTTTATCTCTCAGACAGTTAAGAAGGGATACTTAACCACGTAACTATCAGCCTTGGGTTGAATAGGTTTAAACGGTTAAGCGAGTTCGCCCTATAGTTGCTCGATGGAAACGAGTTGAACCCGTTATTTCGTGACACGAACAGGATGTCTGAAATCGTTGAGGTGAAATCAGGATTTCATTTACCCGCAGAACCGCCCAACGTCTCTTTGCTAGAAAGCATATTCTGTTGTGTTTTGTTAAACGCGTGCGTACTATGGTTTCGCCGAGTGGCAATTTTGGCTTTTGTCTGTCATGTCTGTATGCAATAACACACACAAGACCTGGTTGTTTGCTCACGAAGCAAACAGCACGTAGGCACCTGCATTAGCTATCCTTAATGGTTTTTAACCTTGGAACTCAAACTGCGCGTCGTTTTAATTTTTCTAGGGCGTCGCACAATAATTCCTTTTCGTAGCGTTTGGTTTTTGTATCAATAAACATAATTTTGGTAATAAGCCACTGGTGCGTCGAATGTTCAACCAAGTCATCGCATCGAAAGTTTTGAGGAACATTGGTTGATATCATTTATCGAGTTTTTTATCACCATTATGAGCCGGGTCGTTTTATTCCTTTTTTTCTTTAAAAGCGGGTTCGCAACGAGCTTTTTGCATTCAAGTGTGTCGTATTCTTTGATTTTTAGCCTGTTTTGAGTTGCTGCTCATCTTCGTCTCGGTTGAATGCAATAAACTGGTTGAAAAACCCGTTATAGCGTAACTTTGTGAAACATGTCAACTGACCAACAGACAAACCTTTTGTTTTAAGGTGTGTGGTTTTTTAACGCTTTAAGCGCAAATACAATTATTCAATTAGCACAAGTTGTAAGGTGTTGTCTTTGGCCTGCAACAACATCAGCGGTCAAACAACCTGTAAATGCAAATTTAAACATTAAAAAAAATGTGTCGAACACAGAAATGCCAAACATTCACAACAAGCGTGACTTTCACTGGCGTGGCGCCTTTGCGAAATACCGACCATGCGATGACACATCGGCTTTCAACTAAGCTCGCAGATATGATAATTGCCGTTTGCCTGGGATGCCAGACGCCCGCTTCAAGCACTGCGCACATAGAATCCACCGCATTTACGCCACATTAATATCGGGCCATAATTCAGTGTGTGTGCGGATAAACGGACCCGCCCTACAGGCAGCCAGCAAGCATGAAAAAGGCGGACAATTGCCTTCACCTGACGTAAATATACGAAACGACAAGTGCTGTGTTGCCAATTCGACAGGAGTCGCCTTTCTCGTGCCCGAGCAGCATCCTCATGCACTGAGACCTGTGATTTGAAATGTCCCCGTTGGGCATATGTATCCACAGGTTGCGTTGTCGTGTAACTTGGATCGGCAAAACAACAGACACAATCGGCCTTTATTTG
>QXVZ01004673.1:0-14174 GCA_008931825.1 Phallusia fumigata
TTTTTGGCTGTTTACGTAACATCTATTAGTTAAATATTCCTGTTACATACAAGAACTTTAGGGATTTGCCGAAAACTGCCGGGAAATTTTTGTTGTCTTTCCGGAAAATTTCCCTTTTTTTCTAGCCCTGTAAACGTGTACTATCTTGGCAAAGACCGGGTTGTCAAAACACAAAAAATGCAGTAAAAAAACAAACTTGTAAGACTTACGTCGGTAAGTTGATGACAGGATTCATCCCCACTCTTAAACCTTCTGTCAACGATGTAAATTCCGTAAGCTTCAGGGTCGCTTAAATGACTTTGCATGAAACAACCGAAACCGCTCAAGTTCGTCGTCACGCTGGGAATCCCCTTGACCGTACATTCGGCTAAAACACAAAATGTAGCGATTTACCTTCGGATTAGTAAGTTAAGTGAACTGCAAACCCTAGTTATGGTGCATTCGTTGAATATCTGAAACCTGTACAAGGTGCAAAAAGAGCAAGGGTGATGCCGTTTGGCCCTTTTGACGTTCTACCAACATCCCAGAAACTTGTTTCAATGATTTAACGCGGATTAATTCCGTTATGCCGCTCTTGTCGGGAATTAATGTTGATCCGATTCTTTACATTTAAAGGTAAGGAACAAAAACCAGGGATTTGCTTTCTCTTCTACAAAAAAATGACTTGTTTGAACACCTAACGTTTATCCTTCTCCAAACGATATTTCCTATTCAGGGCACTTTACGCCTGTTAACAAGCGCAAAAAATTTTGCAATACTACGTAGATCTATTTCTTGCAAATTTTTTTTATTCAAGTTTAAAAAAACAAATGGGGCTTTATTATTAAAAAAAATTTCCTGTTTCATGAACACCAGGGCAGGGTGCAACAAAACTCATAAAGTACTGTACCAGATATATGCCAGTTGTGATCAGATAAGGCAGTTAATTCAAAATTGCCAAGTAGACAGAAAAAAAAACAACATGTGTAAGAAAACTGGTCAAGTGATTACCTGGTGTATATCCCCATGGTTCATAATAAGAAGGGAAAACTCCCAAATGACATCCTCTAACAAACTCGTCATAGTCCATGGAAAGGAGGGGTGAGGTTTGCGATAGGAACTCTGGATGGAAGATGATTTTCACTCTGTCGCTTTTGCTATTAAACAGCTTCACTGATCGAATTTGGTTGAGGACTGCAAAAAATGAAACAGTCAATGAAATATAATATGATGAGGAGATTTAGCGGAAAGAAAGGCACAAATGCTCCATTAGCGTTAAACAAGTCTTTACATCCATTGCAAAATTTTGCCATTTCATTGTATCGAGCTATTTTATACTACTTTTATCTTGGCACTTGGTACACATTCAATCACCACAACAACACACATCATAAAAATCTACTCAACAGTGCTTTAGGTAACTTTATTGGCTTACTTGGGTCATTAGCATCATCTGCCATATTGTGTGTTACAATGGGTGGCAATGCATTGCTTTGGTTTGCATACATGCAGCGTTTTAACTTAATTAAGTCATCTCTCTCAAGCAAATCATCATTCGTTGGCATTCTCCCCCTGCAACAACAAAATGCAATATATCTAGAAAATTGTAAATTGAACAAGGGTGGCTTTCAACATATTGCCATTGTATATACACTACTACTCAATTTATAAAGGATATATATTTGCAAAATAATTTTGCATAGGGTCACATAGATAGTTAATCTTTTTATGACAAGATTGTTTCTGCAGGCAGAAATGCATGGGTCCACACACATGCATTCCAAGTCGAGATATTTTAATAAGTTTCATACAATCTGCAAACCTTATAAGCATAGCAAGTCACTTTTAGGGGCTTTCAGAGTTAACACAGCAATGTAACATAATGGCATGGTCTCCAAACTGTCCAAATTTCAATCAATTCAAACATTCTTTATTAATTTGCCTTGCTTTAGGGGGCTAATAGGCTAATTACTGGGGCTATAAGGTCTAATAAAGATATCGATACACCACAATGGCATGTTCAACAAACTGTGTAAATTTTACCCTTTTCGGCTTTTGTTTAATGATTTGACCCATTGAAGGGGCGATGGGTGGGGGCTAAGGCGTCAAATTATTAATTCAATATGCCACAATGGCATGTTCTACAAACTGTGTCAATTTCATCCAATTCGAACATTTTTTAATAATTTGACCCATTTAGGGGGCTAGGGGGGTAACCACTGGGCTGGTGGCATCAAATTATTAATTCGATGCACCACAATGCCATTCAGGGAAGAAAACCCATAATAAGCTTATGCAAGTAATATAGGAAAAACAAGGCACATACTTCATAGATTGATAAGGCTTAAGTTGGTTAAAAAATTCTAAAATTACATACCTTAGGCATTGGTCAAGAACTTTGTTACCAACGTTGTTCTTGATTGTGTCAACAGTTTCCTTCAGTTGTTTTACAACAGCTTGACCCTTCAAGCTTTCCACATTAAAGTTGTTTGTTGCAGCAGGAAAAATTAGAAATGCTACCACAGTGATGTCACTGTTAGTCATCTGTGAAAAAGCAGGCAACCCATAACATACACATAGCATAACAGTTGTGTATAAGATTTAGGCAGAAAACTACCACACAAATTTGCTTGGCCTTTGAAACAAAGCATGTTTTAAAATATAATTTAGAGGTGCAACGCCTTGGATGCATTAAGCAAAAATTTTGTACCCAATGACCTGTGGGTCAATGCTGTTGTACTGATCAAGTCGCATTGCCAACAGAAAGGTATGTAGGTCATCAAATCAAATACCTTTAATCTGTGGTTCAGTCTGCTTAAACACTCAATGTACATGTCAGCACCCTTGTTGCTGTATTCATAGCGCCCAGCAATAAACATGTAGACAGTCTTGTCCAAGTTAAGGTCAAAATGTCTGCAAATGTGGGATAATAAATTTAAAATAAAGGTAATTGGTAAGTTTCGAATGGTTTTACCAACCCTAGCCTATCCACTTTATTTCAGATAACACACCCATAAAAGTGACCGGTAACAAAATTGTGGATCTTGTCTTTTGCAATTGCATGAAGATTTTGGAACTCATGAAGACATTGAGTGTTTTTGATGCTTAGCCCATTTGGAAGGATAAGGTCTGAAAAATGCAGGTTGTTTCTTGTAAAGGACATGTACGTACAAAATAGCATATGCTGTGTACACAGCAAATACATCTGAATGTACATGTCCTGAATATTACAGAAATCATTACATCTTTGTTGTCATCTAAAGGAAAAGCTTTTTATATTTATGAATTACCTGGTTTTCTTTTGAGCAAGTGTTGAGCTTCTAACGAGGTTATATCCGAAACAGTAGAAAACACATGAGCAGAATGTGCAGCAGCTCGTTCCATACAGTATCGGTGATAGATTTGACGATTGCCAGCCTCAGTGTCACATTCAAACTGAAAGAAAGGACACAGCTGATTATGAGAAAGTTTAAAAAATGGACAAATCAAGCGATTTCTTTAACCATTTTTGGAAAAGCAACTTACAGCCCAATTTGCAGTTATAGCATATGGCTCATGGGGCTACACAGCTTAATCAAACCTGTTCCTAATGTCTTTGTATAAAAGCCCTATCAGGACAGTTTTGTAACAGCAGTTAAAAAAACACTTGTGTCACCTTGTCTAAATTGTTGTAAAAGTCAACATTGGCTGCACAAAGGTATCTTCCCAACAACGTAGCATGAGTTGTGAAAACAGTTGAAACATCGATTTGCCTCATACGGGTCATAAGTAGCCCAACTCCCGACAACCACTCATGAAAATGTGCAACAACTACAGGTTTCTCTCCACACTGTGCCCTGAACTAAAGCACAAAAGTATTAAAATGGCTATAATGTAGTATCAAATAAACAGGAAATAAACTCACTTCGCCTAAAAACCATGCAGTGAGAAAGCCAAATAAAATACATTTCTTTGCTTCTGTGTCGTGGTCAGGAATGCCAATTCCAGTCTTCTCAAACATTTCCCATGACCAACTGTTATAGCGTGGCCACGCTGGAGTCCAAATCAAATAAAACAACCTGATAAAAAAACCTGCAATAACTGGAGCTGATGCAAATTCTAAAAAAAATTTTTTAGGCCTACCTTTGGATAACCTTCTATCAGCCATCTTCCTGTCACGACCTAAAAAAGAAGACACTCATAATTTTTCTTTTACATGCAATTTACACATATCTACTATTTATTAAATATTGATTTGCTGACAAAGTAGTGTTTAGATTGACTCCAAAACATTTTGTATTACATCTGTTGCAGAACTAACATACTGCGATTTGCATACATAAGTGTACTATTACCGTTGGTCAGCATAAATGCTTTAGGATTAATCCCAAAAATGAATATTTCCCTGGTGTTGGTAGTGGTAATACATTATATTGTATTTATACATCACATAGTTCACAAAAAAATTATGTAACAACCATAAAAAACATCCTAACTAACCCCAATATTTTGGCCACGCATTAGGTCAACAGTTTTTTTAAGCTGTGGCATTGTGGGTTCCATTTTATCAACTTCCATGGCAACATATTTCTCATTGCATATCCCGATCAAGCAGTAGTCTTCTCCCAGTTCTTCAACTGTAGATTCTGCTTTGCTTCGTATGACAGTGTAAATTCCACCAACTACAAAATCAGAAAAAAAGCTTAGAAAATGTTACTTAAATTGAACCATTATTATTATCAATGCTTTAATATAGGGTACCTTTGTTAGCCACTTCAAGTGCCACCTCAAATGTGAAAAGGGCAGGGGGCTCAGTCATCATGCTTACTATTCAGAGGTCAATAGATCACCAAGCAAACTAAATTAGTCACCTACAATTACTTTATACCTGTTTATTTTCATTAGAAATTTATTTCAAATAGGTTACAATTTCTTTCTTGACTCTGGCAAGCTAAACAAAGCAGACAGCAAAAAAAGCCTGAACTTATTGGTGTGTAAGAGAGTGCAGTATAGCACAAGCAAACCAATGTAGCCAAGGCACATCCAAGAAACACTGTATTCCAAAAACGAAATCATAATGAATTGCATCCGTCAGCAACTCCTAGGTCGAACTGCAAGTCATGTACACGCACGCGGTTTTATATTTTCACCGGCCGCTCGTGCAACCCCAGTGATCGATTAGTCTGCTTCAATGCAACCCATTATAACGGTGAGGCATGAGTCGTGTCTTAGCTGAATAAAACATTGACGGTCACGCGCGAAGCAACGAACCGATGCTTGTCTGAGGCGAACCACCTTGTGCGAAATTAATCCCTAGTCAGCGTTTCAGTTTTCACGTAAACGTGATTCTCGACACGCCTGTTGACTGACTTACTGCACGTGCTACGTACAAGCTTTCAGGAGTTTAAATTGAAATAAAACAACAGCTGTTGCGCAACGCTTTAGCCAAAATTCCTGATAAGCATGATTTCGCACAAGCACACGCGCCCCATCGATGTGTGGATCTAGGCGTGATCGAATCGTGACGTTTCCTAACTGCTATCTATCTGCAAAGTAAATTATTGCGGCTCATAAAATCGAGCGACTTACTTGTGCTTCACAGTTTTCGGCGATCGCAAGATTCTACGCGGCATGCGGCAACCGCTAAAACACGCGGACCAATTGCCGCAGTCAAATGACATATTTTTGCAAATGTTGCCAGTTTTTAAAAGTAACACTCCAATTAATTCAATGACTAATCTTGCGGCCCAAGACAGCAAACATCTTGAACAAACACGTCTGCCACCTTACTGATTGACGACTGCAGGAAAGTGAGGCCAGACAATCACGGCGCTGCATCTTTATACGTGTGAAACTTTTCACACTTATTTGGACAAACAATAAGGCAATAATGCAATTAGGTATTTAGAGCGTCGGGTGTTCAAAAACCGACAATAAGTTTGCAGCTTCCGGTTTATCTCTGCACCAGCGAGAGATTATTATTCGGTATTTCGTAATCACGTTATTCGTTTCACTGTGCATAAAAGTTACTGTATTAGTTGGTTAGTTGTTTTGTCTCGTACACACACGCGAAATGCGATTAACATAATCCATGAGATACTATCTTTTATTCTTTAATGCTGAAATCTAAATGTTTTAAAAATGAAAATCAGTAAAAACTGTTAACTTGTATGGTGTTTTAGATAATTTTTTTTAAGCATCGCGAACAATATAATATATTTATTTGTTATTTCTATTGAAACTATTAACGGTTGTCATGGACACAGTAGGTGTTTCCCCAAGTTAGTTTGCCTAGAAGTTTGGCTTTGTGATTCATCTGGCCTTTTTCGAAAACAAAATCAATATTAATAAGTTTGATATGCGCTCAAATTTAACCAAAGTATATGATGATACCGAGTACTATAATTTCACTTTTGCAGAAGCCTTAATAATCATGCAGTAAAGGCTTCGTTTTTATCAATCATGGGAAAGAAGAAAGGAAAGGATGGGCCGAAGCGCAAGAGCATCAAGTTTGATGTTAATGCTGACATTGACCTGACTCGGTATCTGAAAGTCTATGGTGTCCAATGTCTAAATGATAACTCACTTCCATGTTCCTGGCTTCTTAATGCAATGAAAAATGGAATTGAACATCGAAAGTATTTGCGAAAGGTAACTATGTAAAAATTTTAATGGAAAGTTCCGGATAAGTGTATTAAAACATTCATTATTGTGTTGCTAAGGGTAATTTAAAACCTCTTGTTACTCAATTTAAAAAAAAGTTTTATATCATAATTATTTTTTTCTAATTATTTACTTATTTAGCTCTAAAAACAACAATTGAATTGATTTTTAGTTTATTGTTGAGCCTGCCCCTTCACCACCAGAAGGCTTGCCACCAGAACCCCCTGTACTTCTTGATACAGTGGTTAATACTGTGAGAAAAGCTCACTACATTCACATCAATGAACTGGTGGTATGGGATCTCGAGTTGCAGCACAAAACTGTGGCAAATGTTGTAAGTTAATGTATTAGGGAAAACATATTAAAACTATCATTACATATTATAGCTGTGTGTATCATTAGGCAATTGCTTTTACCTTTTACTGAAGTATGGGGTTGGCAAAGAAGTATATAAAGGGACATTTAATATTTTTATGTACAAAATGTTTACTATGATGAAGAATATACCAATGTAAAACGTAACTTTCCAAGGGAATAAGTTTTAGTCGCCCAAAAAGAATCTTATAACCTAAACATATTTNGAAAATCAATAAAAACTTTTAACTTGTATGGTTTTTTAGATAAATTTTTTTTAAAGCATCACGAACCATATAATATATTTGTATGTTATTTCTATTGAAACTATTAACGGTTGTCATGGACACAGTAGGTGTTTCCCCAAGAAAGTTGGCCCAGAAGTTTGGCTTTGTGATTCATCTGCCCTTTTTCGAAAACAAAATCAATACCAATAAGTTTGATGTGTGCTCAAATTTAACCAAAGTATATGAAGATACCGAGTACTAAAAATTTCCCTTTTGCAGAAGCCTCAATAATCATGCAGTAAGGGCTTCGTTTTTATCAATCATGGGAAAGAAGAAAGGAAAGGATGGACCGAAGCGCAAGAGCATCAAGTTTGATGTTAATGCTGACATTGACCTGACTCGGTATCTGAAAGTCTATGGTGTCCAATGTCTTAATGATAACTCACTTCCATGTTCCTGGCTTCTTAATGCAATGAAAAATGGGATTGAACATCGAAAGTATTTGCGAAAGGTAACTTTGTAAATATTTTAATGGAAAGTTCCGGATAAGTGTATTAAAACATTCATTAATGTGTTGCTAAGGGTAATTTAAAACCTCTTGTTATTCAATTAAAAAAAAGTTTTACATTATAAATATTTTTTTCTAATTATTTATTTTTATTTAGCTCTAAAAACAACAATTGAATTGATTTTTAGTTTATTGTTGAGCCTGCCCCTTCACCACCAGAAGGCTTGCCACCAGAACCCCCTGTACTTCTTGATACAGTGGTTAATACTGTGAGAAAAGCTCACTACATCCACATCAATGAACTGGTGGTATGGGATCTTGAGTTGCAGCACAAAACTGTGGCAAATGTTGTAAGTAAATGTATTAGGGAAAATATTAAAACTATCATTACATATTATAGCTGTGTGTATCATTAGGCAATTACTTTTACCTTTTACTGAAGTATGGGGTTGACAGAAAAGTATTTAAAGGGACATTTAATATTTTTATGTACAAAATGTTTACTATGATGAAGAATATACTAATGTAAAACATAACTTTCAAAGGGAAAAAGTTTTAGTCACCCAAAAAGAATCTTATAACCTAAACATATTTTAAAACAAACCTAAATATACTAAAACAAATTGCGTTGAGAAGTTCGCAACAATTATCTTGTAATGAATTTTTTCTACCCAGACAAGCAGTTGCACAAGGGAGATTATTTGTTTTACAAAACTTGTTTCTTGGGGTTATTGTTTTAAGGGAAGCATGTTTCTTTCCTAAATTATATGCTTTCTAGGCTTTGCTGATTGAGAAAGGCATATGTCCAATCACAAGGCTGGAACTAATGGACTGCGACATCATGTATTACTCTGTTGAACGACTTGCACGAACTTTCAAAGTTAGCAACTTGACAGAGGTAAACTTGGACTACAATGAATTTGGCGATGAAGGATGCTCTCGTCTTTGCGCTGGTTGTAAAAACAACAAGGTATAAGAATTTTTACCTTCCAAACATAAAACACCAGAGCTTAACCATTGTACACAATCCCTAAGTTTTATTTTATGGCAAAGATGGAAACTCTGTCTATGACTGGGTTTGCATTTTGACCCAATAGGACAATACAGTCTTGTATTCATTTACCCATACCACGCTTAGTTGAATCATGAGTGCTGCCGGTAAACCTTATTTAAGGAGTCTACGGAATCAACAACTACTATAGTCTTTACAGTCCCACTCTTAATTTTTTATCTCTTTACCAAACTTTGTGTAGGTGCAACCAATTTGTCAATATGTTGTGTACAATTTTTAGACAATTGTCAGTTTAAGTCTTTGCTACTGCGCCATGACCAGTGCAAGTGGAATTCATTTGGGGGAAGTAGCGTACAACAGCACTGTGAGAGAGTTTTATCTGGATGGCAACAAACTTGAGTGTCGAGGTGTGTCAGACATGTTACGAGCAATCGCTGTTGCCGCAGAGGATGAACACATGAAGAAAATAGAGGAGGATCGTCTGAAAGCCCTCATGATTGCAGAGGGTGCTCTTGAAGGTTTGTAGCTAAAATTCATTGAAATGCGATATCTTTTGCAGGCAAATATACATGTGTGCTTAACATGTTGAAAATCTTAGCATTTAAGGTTTATTACCAAGCTTCTTGGAAACCTGCCAAAACCAAAAACATGCTGATTGGGCAAGTGTTTAGCTTCTAATAGATTCCCTGTTGCATAAAAAAATAAATTAAAAGAAAGTTTTAAACTACTGTGTGAGAAAATTTAAAATATATTTGCAGCAACCGACAAAAATGTAACCTCACAGCTGGGAACAACTGATGCAAGTGGGGCTGAAACTGACGGAGCTGCAAGTAACACACCTAAGAAAAAAAAGAAAAAGAAGAAAGGTTGGGTTGGAAGTTTTTTAAATTGTGCTGCATAAAATTTTTTAAGTGATAGTCAGAGAGGTAACATTTATACTTATGTTACCATTTCAAGTTTAAAGTTACCTCGCATTTGTTTTGGTACATTTTTACAGTCCTAACGCATACTTTAAGATTGTACACAATTCACAGTTTTATAAGCCGGACTTATGTGTAAAACATTTTCGATGTTTTGACAAACTCCGTTGTCATTATCATCTTTATTACCAATTGTCAAAATGTATGTTTCACACACTTGTATCTTCTCATTGCAATTATCAGTTAACTTGAGATGAAATTAAATTGTTCAATCATCTTTGGTGAATTTTGTTGCGAATGTGGTTACTTGTTTATCAACTTTTAACCTTGTTTTGTTAGTGCTGGTAAACAATTTTACTTTTATGACACTGACATAAAGAATTTGTTTACAGGACAAAAAGCAAAGAAAGAACCTGATCCCGCGTGTGTGGGCCCATACATTTACAAACTCCACCTGGCTGACAATGGCGTTGATCCCTACTGCCAGGGTAGAATGGAGGAGTTACTGACATGCATTGGTATTGTCAGCAGGTGAGTTCAACTAACCTGGCTAGCTCCATAACAATATGCAAGTCAGTTTGTTTTCACAATGATGACTACATAAACAGAATATTATTCTGCTAAGAAAATAAATGCTTAGAGTAAAAAAAGCTTTTGAGATTTGTTGCTGGCACTGATGTACTTGATTTATCATGGATGCCTGTGAAATATATGCCTTTACATACCTTCTAAAATAACAATAGCCTTATGCTTACTGTGTTGTGTTTTCCAAACTAAAAATGTTCCAAAATTTGTGCTGGGTGTTTAGATTATTGTCTGTTACTTCGTTTGAACTCATGACTATTTTTAACCTTGTAAACCAGTGGTTCCCAACCTTGTTTGTGATCGTGTACCACTTGGAGGTGACACACTTTCGCTGCATAGAACTATTGTTACAAAAAAGTAATTTCCATCAGAAAACTTTTTAGATTCTGCATCGAATAAACTGAATGCAATGGAGAAAGCAGTTTGCTTGGGTACCACCTAGAATGCCTTGGCTTACTATAAGTGGTATGCATACCACCAATAGCGAAATGCTGCTGTAAACGATGGGACTTTTTTACAGGACAATAATGCATTCCAATTGTTTTTGTGAACTTGACCTAGAGGACAATGCAATCGGAAACTTAGCTGCGAGAGAAATATTGGAAGCACTTGTTCGCAGAAAAGAAGGTTTTATTATATTTGCTGTTAGCTATCACAGTGCATGCTCAACTGTGGGTTGATCAAAAGTGGGGTTAGTTAATGAATATTTGAGGGTCACTTATTGAGATTCAGATGGCTGTAGCGTCACTAAACATTTTCTTATCTTGGCTTTATAAGTTTGTCGGTAACTTAATTGATTTGATTTTAAGTTAAAATATGTTGTTGTTATTTAGTTATTAAAATGGACTTAATTCTAAGACTTTGTTGTTACTAATGTGTAAATGTTGCCCACTTAGGTGATCTTCCAGGTCTCAAGATGAAGACTACAGCTGAAATACAAAAAGATACTTTCGCTGCCATTGTCAAACTTGCCTCGGGCTTAAAGAAGAAAAAGAAAAAAGGAAAGAAAAAGAAGAAAAAGGTGATTTACCTGAAATTGCTCTTGACCTGCTCACACTAAAATCAGGGGCTCAAATAAGTTAAAATATCCAATTAAGACATTATCAAAACCCAACTTGTAGAGAATTAAAAAATTTCGCACTCTTTGTGGCATAAGCCTAATACAAATTTTACCAATTTCAAGGATGTATTTAAGACGGCTGGAAGCATATACACTAGTTGCCAAACTTTGTGTCATAATGTTTACAATACATTGTATTCACTAATTCTCTGTAAAATTAATCTAATACTTTTTTGCGCATCAGAAATGAACACCTCTGCCAACATTTGAACTGCCCTATTGAAGTTACCTGGTTGACACTGCTTCTCTGCACTTTGAAAGCTTGTTTTTTATTGCATGCACTTTGCCACACTGAGTACTTTATTGTGCATGTCAGTAAATCGGACTGGTAACAATAAATTTGTCACACAAAAAGTTTATTTTTTTCTGCAAAACGAAACCACATTATCAGAAAAAAAGTGGTACAATCCAAAACTACACAGGCTTGAAGCCAAACATTACAGCAGAGTACATGTGTATGGAACTTCTTGATCAGAAATGAAAGATATTAAACAGGTTCGCATTATGTGTAAAATTTCCAGGATACATCAACCTGACATTCAGTTTTTTTAGTGTGAAGTCAATGCAGCAGGAATTCAAGTCTTTACATTAGATTACATCACAGACTATGCATTTTAGAACATTGGTTAAACCAGGGTATGGCTATTGTCATGAGGATTGTGTTTCCATTGATTGATCTCCATTCACATCTCCCTTCTCATTTACCTTTTTTGCAGCTTTGGCCTTTTCTTTCTGTTCGACCTTTTGCCTGATCTCATGCTCCTATACATTAGCAGCTTGATGTCAAACTTGTGCTCAGTTGGGCGGAATTGGACAAAATTTAGTCATTTAAACACTGCCATTTTAATATTACCTGCATATTTTACACCCCTAGTATCAAAAAATGAAAATGTTCAGAACTACACACACATCCCAAAATATTCTTTACCTTATCCTGCTTGGCAAATTTGTCAAACATTCCTTTGTACTTGGATTTTTCTTTTTCTGCCTCTTTTTGTATTTTTGCAGCACAATCCTTCATTAACTTGTGAGCAGTTGCATTCTTTGGGTTTATGTTTAAAACCTGAAATTGGTTTTATAATTTTTTTCTTTTTTAAACAAACCTTTTTGAATAAAATGGATTGAATGTACTTTGACTTACTTCAGCATATGCTTTTTTGCCATTTTGAAAGTCATTTTCATGTCTATATGCTTCTGCATGACGGAATAGGGCTTTTTCATTTTTTGAGTCCATCTTCAATGCCTAAATCGTTTGGTAACTTGATCAGTTGCATCAATAAATCTATGGTATAGAATTGTGTACAACAGATAATATGAAACTGCAAGGGTCCTTTTTTTCTGAGCTAGTCATTAGCCATACGCTGTCCCACACAAGACAAAAGATTTACATCACACTAATTTTAGTCTATATTTTTGTGGCACAAAGATGAAATACATGGGTCCCTACATAGCCAATCTATTCACCTTTAAAACAATTAATTCAAACAACTATTACCCTGGTACCAAAAAGTAAAACAAAGTCATGTTTTAGGTCTTATTGGGTAGCTACTAGGACATACGGTAAAATAAAACAGACGGAACAATGCTATGATTCACTCTACCTGCATTTAAGTTAGACAAAGATTTTACACCAAAGTGGCGGATATTTTAGAAGGTAAAAAAATATATAATATGTGTGCCGTTCAGAGGAGCGCATAGTTACCTCATCACAATTATTGTGTGCTTTTGCATACTGGCCAGCCTTTATGCAGGCAAGACTAAGGTTAAGATATCCTGCAAGTTTTAGTTCCTTCCATTCGTTGAGAATTTTTTGGTCCTCCTCTGAACCATCTTCCTTGGCATCATGGTAGCTCAGGTAGTCAATGATTTTCTGGTAGTTGAGAATTGCTTGCTTGAACTTGCTTTCCTGAACAATTTATTACTAATGTCAGAACATAAAGAGTTGAATCTTGGACAAGAAAAAAGTCATAACATAACTGTGCTTTAGTCTAACATTGCAACGCCATATGTATGGTACGATGGTGCTTGGTTTTATGTGAGAGCCATAAAACTTACCAACTACCTTTATTTATTTATTTGCTGGTTTTAAACTTTGTTTTCTGGTGGGTGGAAAATCCTAAATTGTATTGAATCGGGTAAATGTAAAGTATTATTAGTTTGGCTCATTTTAAACTTGGCTTGCAACATTTTAGACTGTTACCTTTAAATATTTCGTGCCCTTTTCCTTGACAATCCTACTTTGTTCAATCTTTTCCTCATCCAACATTTCCCAGGCCTCCTTCACCTTTTCAAACTTAACAAGTTCAATGTCATAACTTAACACTGCATTGGGTGGAACTTTTAGTTTCTCATTGCCAGTTTCCCCATAGCCATATTTTGGTTGAACAATGATGTTGCACTTTTCCTCTCTTTTCATTTGTTTTACAGCAATGTCGATTGCAGGAGCAAGGTTGAGTTCGTCGTCAGCTGGCAAAAAAATCCAAAAATACAGTCCTGGGCACTTTGTTTATGAACATGTGTATTGGGTGAAGGAGTCCATAAAATAAAAAAATTTGAGAACCACCAACCTATTCTTACAAATAAACTGTTTCTACCAGGGATTGTATGAATTTATGCAGGCCCTTCTGGCAAAATGTATTTGCTAGAAGAGCCTGCATAAATTCAACCTATTCTTACATCATTTAATCGACACTTTTAATATCAAACGAACTTCTTTCAGTAACAGAACACATTTCGACAATCTATCGTCATTTACCTTCACAAAGAACATACTCAAGCTCCCTCTCATCAAAAACATTGCCTTCACACTTCCCCGTAAACTTGACAT
>QXVZ01004675.1:0-10555 GCA_008931825.1 Phallusia fumigata
CAAAAAATAGTGAAGTATAAAAAATTAATTAAACCAATAAAAAAGGCCATAGGCAATGTTACCGCACTGTTTTGCAATATGACTAAAATCAATTACATCATTTAAAAAAAAACAGCCAAACTGTTTTACAAAAATTACAACCAGCCGTCGGTGTTAGTCCAAAACGAGATTGGACAAGTTGTCGACAAGTAAACAAGAGCAAACAAGAAGCAAGATTGAGATGGATGTGTCATATATGTGCGAAGGAAGGACAACCGATGCAGGGAAAAGAAAAAATATTAACAGGCAAAAGAAATCGAGGTCGTCCGAAAAAAAGATGGCGTGACAACATCTGGGAAGATTTGGGAGTAATTGGTGCGTAAGAAGAGGATGTTATGGGAGGAGAGAGTTGGAAGCAGGAACCCCTTTGTGGGGGGAAAGGGGGGGGNCATCACCGTTGCAGAATTCATGCAAAGCATTTACATGACTATCCGAACATTTCCATGTCGATTCACTCCATCGCAAGTGCTACGAGCCATTATTAACTCAAAAACCTTTTACGGCAGTTGTCCATTCATCATACAAAACCAGCGTCACATTGTGAATTTGCGAACCAACCCGCCTAGAACCAGTTTACTTACAAACTCGAATTATAAACTGCATCAGTTTTTGATTCCAAGAGCTCCAATCTTCATGGATGGCTGCAAGTAGCTGGTGAAAAAAAGCTGGAGGCTTAAGGCCGTCCAAAGCACCCGAAACTGCAGTGGCATTTATCACACACGGAAAGCTTCGATTTTCTTCCTGCTTGGCAGTTCGGCTACTGGCAGTTTGTCGCCACCCCACGGCTTGTAATACATGCGAGGGGCTCCGGCAATGTTGACCGAGTTGAAAACCTGAAAAGTTGTTAAACTGTAAGTTGAGTGACTGAGATTTGTTGCAATGTTTAGAGATTCCGATTTAACAGATTTTAAACTACTGGATGTATAAACGGTTGGTCGCATAAAGCGGGTTAGAAAAATCACCTTTGCAAAGCTGGCTACGTGTAGAATAGAAATTCGATAGTATACGAGTGTGTTTGCGGACGCATCTACTTGCTTTGCAAATCATAATTGGCCATATTTATTTTTCTATTAACAGTTTCACCGCAAAATGTTTCAAAATTAGACGGAGACCACTTATTGTATAAATCTTTATGTAAGTTGATTTACCTCCATGCCGTGCACAGCCGAAGCAAAACTTGCCGCATCCTTACGACTGTTTCTCACCACAGCCACACTAGCACGTCGCAATCCGCTAGGTGGCGGTCGCGGGTCGCCCAATGATCTGGTAACCGGCCGATTAAAATTCACCGGACAGGATCGTATCGAGATCTGTGAAGCTCGCCGGGAAGCTAGTTGGGGCGAGAAAGATTTCGGGGGCTGAAGGCCCGCCCCCGGTGGGGGGGAGGTCGCCGCCGATGACCTCACGCCGTTCGTCACGCTTGAGTTGCTGCCATCTGACCGGAACGGTTGCTGAGCAACGACAGGAGACCTGGTAAATTTATCACTTTGTAGAAAATCAACGTTAGGATGAAAATTGACAACGCTTAAAGTGGGTTGACGAGAACGCTTCACACAGTCGACCGTGACAACATTTTTTTCCACAAAAGATATCCTTTTAATCTTACGGCTGCATAAGATTGTGGAGCGACCACAAATGAGGTTCAAGCATTATTTCAATTGTAACACATGGCTCGTCAAGAAACACGCCTAAATGCCCTGGGATTTACTGCAAAAAATTTAGAAATCTTGAAATCCCAACGTTTATTAGAAAACATAGGATCATGATATTTTCTCACAAATTCAAACGCTAAACATTTACTAAAAAAATTTGACCAGAATTGAAAAAAAGGGAAAAACACAGAAGATATTACCTGGTGACGGTAATGGTCGGAACTTTGTGGTCAAGGTTTTCTGGTGACGTTTTACGTTCGCTCGGCGGTCGACTCGCGTGCGCCACCAAGCGCTGAATATAGTCGGAAACTCCGGTGTCTAAAAGGCAAATTCATTTTAGGATTGACAACTTCAAAACGTGCGAAAATCAAGAACTTACACTACGAGGTATGAAGTTGTCAAGACAAAGGAAACCGATTGATGAAAACTTAAAAATAAGATTACTGCTTAACGACCAAGTGTATTAAAAAAACAGGTTGGCGTTTCGAACAAGTTGACTTTAAGCCTGACAACATATTTGCCTTTGTTTTAAATGCGTGCAAAAATCAAGATCTTACACTGCGTGGTACAAGGCGAAGTTGTCAAGGCAAAAGAAATTTGTGATTGAAATAAACTTGTTGGGTTGCTGACAAAATGCGGGTCCGCTTGATAACCTAGAACCTCGTTTTAATCTTTTTTTTGTTTTTAGTCTGCAAAGTGTCCCGCAAAAATAGTTTGTTAGTGTGCAGCAAGCTTAAAACGCTTCGGAACCACTGCGCTGAACAGTTTCCGGTTCAGCCGTTTTAAATTACCAGCAACAGTTTTCACAACCTTGCTTGCGTGCTGTGTAGGTCCGGATCGCTTCCCCGTACGACAATCGCCTGCTGTGAATCACGTGACTGACGTTATCCGGAGGGTCCTGAGGGGTCCCGCATCGAAACGGAAGGGGGTTCGATTGGGGCCGCGACGAAATTGGGTCCACCGACATTCGAACACGTGACCTTGTTGCTGAGGGGGTAGCGGTCGTTGGTCGAGTGGATGAGGCGACGGGAACTAAGATGAGCGCAGCAGTTTTAGGGCATAAAATGAATTAGTAAGTTCATGAAATGTATCATTCACTACGGTTACGTATAGTTAACAAATTTTAGATTTTGATTTAGCACAACTGTAAAAATAGGTCTGTAAAAATAGGACAAGCTAAAATATGGAACACTGAGAGTTTTGTTCACATACCAAATTAAAAATGTTTGTCGGTTTTTTTCTGCCTGAATTCGTGTGATTTGTTAATGCAGAAGTAATAAATTGGAGCGGGTCCGTTTTTGATCAAATATGTAATATTAATCAAAACAAACCGGAACCTGACAACGTATCAAACCGTTTAACCCCTAGCAGAAAAAAAACAATCACTGCATCATAGTACCTTTGTTTTCTAATTGCTCCGCCATGACAATGGTGTTATTGTATTGTGAAATTACTGATGATGTCAGATCCACGTGTACCACAGTTCTTGGGACGCTCAGAGACCACAGAAATCTGAAAGGAAAAGGGAAAGTTAGTTTTCAACAGACAATAGTTGTTGACACTATCACCTGTTCCAAAACTTGATCATTTTTGGCCAATGGACCTCAGGCACGATATCAATGAACGACGCGGCGTCAGGATTGAGTTTGAGCGCCAACTTGTGGTCGGCGTGCAACTCCTTTTTGACGTTGGTGGAAATTCCCTCGAGGAGTCCAAACGTCATCTGCACACAAACGCTTATTGAAAAAAAAACCAAAAAATAGTTGCAATAACTTTCAAAAGCCAAAAAGTTGATAAATAAGTGGAAACCTAAGAAAAACTGCAAGCATGTTTGTTTCTCCTGACGAACCATGGCAGTTTTCCGCAAACCTTTTTTCACTTACGTCACACTTTTAACAGCCTTTCGAAGATTACAATTTTCTACCATGGCGTTATAAAACAACATAAATGCACATTGGGCAGTCTACAATTTGGACAAGCGAATTGCCTACTTGTTGCATAACATTCAAATTGGCCTAAAATAAAATATTTTTGTTTCCTAAAAACGTTTGTCAATAAAAACACAGCGGTACGCCTAGCAACATATCGCGACACACCTTGCGAAGCACTGTGTTATAGAAACGGTTTCGGTCGAAAGTTTGAAATAAAACAACCTGATGAGACCTTACAGGTCAAAACAGTGTGCACTGTCTGCAGCTTACAAATCATTATTGGCCTTTTGCTTTTATATTAAAACAAACTTTATTTTTATTCTTTCTGGAAAATCTGTTTTAGATTTACATCTTAACTAAACAATCCTTTGCATGATGTGAAAAGCAATTTGAAAAAAATATTTTACTTGTATCGGTCGATCCGTGGCTCCCCTCAGAATCAAAGCACACACGTGGTTTCGGTTAAATGTTAGAGCTCGGTTCAAATCTTCCATCGCTTTTTGCGATTCTTTACGTGTATTCCACAGCATCGACCTTAACATAGATGAGAGTGCGCGATTGAAATACTTTGTTATTTTCAGAGAACGTAAAACACAGAGAAAAGAAGATGAACAGGGAAAATAAGAGAAAGTAAAGTAGAAAATACGTAGACAGATCTGTATCACGTCAGATACGAAAAAAGTTTGCGCGAGGAATTTAGTGAAGTAAATTATCACTCACCTGACACAGTAAAGGTCCGGGTTATGGGTGTCCAGCACAACGGCCTTCTCGACGTCACGAAATGCGGTTTTAATATCACCGGTCTTGGCGTGCGCGAATGCTCGTTTGGCGAGAATCGGGGTGTGAAAGCAAGTGTTGGCATTGCAACCTGCTGTACAGCCGTTCTGCAGAAAGAAGTTTCACATCAATACTGTTTTTTGTTTGTTGTTTTTGACCTCGGCTTGCTTTCAAAGTTGACCCTAAAATTATTTTTCTCCAATCTTCTGAAAGATCTTTACTACAAGATCACTTGATCGGACCAAATGATGCTTGAGCTGCGTAACACTGAACAATTTTACAAACCAAAATCTTACTTTTCTGAGGTTCATGGAAAGTATTGCGTTGGTGTATGCGTGTATCGCCTCCTTGTGGCGACCTAGATTCTGAAGAGCGACCCCTAGGTGGTAGTATGACTCGTACATGAGACGATTGTACGAAGGGGTCGCAATAAAACTGGCGGGAAGATTGCATTTCGAGATCAGCTTTAGCATTCGTTTGTACTTGTCCACCACCTAGGTACACAAAACCATATCAGGTCTCGAAAAATAAATTGAACTCCTAAAAAATGAAATTGGAAACAAATCTCACACACACAATCCCAACTTTTTTTAATTCTATTCTAAACACTGAAAATAACGGTCAAAATTTAAAGGTATTAAAAAGTCTAGGTTTCAACTGAAAGCCGAAACTCTATATCTATAGATTGCAGAGAGAATTAAGCGTTTATATTACAATGTACAATTGGGCGTTCATGGTTAAACCAAATGAAACGAACAGAAATCCAACTTTTTAGAAACCCCGGTTGCAACTTTTAAAATCCAACCTTATTCCAGCTTCCAGCTCTTTCGTTTAGCATCGCTCCTTGCAAAAGCTCATTTGCTTCAGTTTGAGCTTTGGCAAGTCGTTCGAACTTTATAATGGCAGGAAACGACATGCTATCTAGTGTATCGTGTGTTTAACTACACGAGGCAGTGATGCAAAGGCAGTTGGGTCAGTCTGAAATGAATTTATTTGTATTACATTTTGTAATTGGTTTATTGTGGAGTATTTAACACGCAACTGCCTAAGAGCTTGTTATATAGCGAATATATTGTGATGCAAAGAAATCAAAACTTTTGTCATCATCAGTGCACGACTATTTACCAGTGGTTCCCAACGTTTTTTTGGTCGCGTACCTCCCAGTTTAAGAGAATTTCGGTCAGATAGTTGTTCTATTTTCTGAATCGAACAATGGAAATGCGCGGTGGTGATAACGTACCACCTGGAATGTCGTCCCGTACCAACTTTAGAAAGCACTGCTACTTACGGTTTCTCTGGCGGTTATGTTTTGAACTAACCTACTATTAAGCCAATGTCTTGTGTTGTTGTTTTAAGCTTAATGCAGGTTGTTTACCGAGTGTTGTTAAGCCACATTCTTAGCCCTAAGCCAACGCTGAAATCTAAACAGCTGTTCTCTGGATGTAGAGCCTAAAATATCTGCGCCACCCTCCTTGAACAACTTTTTCATTACAAAGCTACAACAAAAATCCGGTTTATATGTAGCGCCTTCACCCAGTGAATTGTAATAGCTCACACGCAAACCACTACAAATGTACGTCCTTGTAGCTAGTGTATATCATACTAATCCGCCCAGACTCTAACCGTGTTGAAAGTCCAACGTTGAATCCTGGATACTAAAGTGTATTACCTGCTGGTTTTACGCATCTGAATGCCGTTTATTACCACCCTAAATTTTATAAGCTGGATTTTACTATGAGCTTATATACACAACAATTTTATTTTATCTGTTTACACCACCTTTTTTAGTGTATAGAGCACAGCTTTTATAGGCAAACTGCACTACACATAAACTCTGCTCAGTTTTATTGTTTGCATAGCCTGTACCTGCAGTGTTTTACACTTTTGTTCTCACTGAACTAAAAAGGTGCCTAACGCTTCAAAGAAAAGACAACATCACTTGTATAGATTGAGACTAAGCCTTGAAAAAATGGACTCTAAATGGGCAGGGCGACCCAGTCAAAAACACTAACTCGAAATAGGTCAAAAGTTATTGGCACACAAAAACAACAATAGAAACCTGTCATACCACTACCAAAATACTGCATGGACCAGCACACATTGCCAGTAGACCTAATCCAAGAGGTTGCTGGCACATCAGACGAAGCATTTATACACAATTCCTCGATCAAATTTCAGTCTATTGTTTACATACGGCGCAAGTGTTAAATATAGAACGCAGTCAGCCAGACGACTGTGAGTTCTCCTATGTGCCGACGGCTGCCTAATTACTTCACACAAGTGGTTATATTCAAGGAAAAAACGTAATATATATCACCGCTTGAAATCTGTTGCACAAATAGAGTAGATCACAATAGAAGCCTTGTGATGTAATAATGTGGGAAGGTTTATTGAGGAATGAAAACGTATTGCCAACGAAACCGGATCTAGTCTTATTGTCAATAACCGCTTTTGTTTGACGCGCCGTGGACAATAAAATGTCGCCATTTAAACCGCGTTTTGGCATTTAAATCGTTGACATAACACTCGGCAACGCGAAATCGAACTGGTTTGATATGTGATNACCAGAGCAAACCGGTTAAAAAAACTAACCAAAGCCTAACTATAAACCAGTAGCTGACCATCTATGAAGTACTTAAATGGTAAGCAAACACTTACAAATTAAACAAGAGAATTTGTTGTCACCAAGAGATTTGTTGCAAAACTTACAACCGAATTGTTAATAATCCACCGGTATCCTTAATACAACAAATTCAAAAGTTTGTAAATCCGTCCGTTGTTCGTTGTGTTGTCACAAACGCTCGATTATTACGCAACACAATAAGTCGGCTGATGTGGCGACCTCCCCCCAGCTAAATCCCCTTTGTCACAATTTACAAGGGCAAAATAATTTCCTGTGCACAATTGAAGGGCGCTTAGTGGTAATGGCCAAGCCACGAATCAATATTGACTAAATAGAGTGGATGGGTTCAAAACAATATTGTGTCAGGAGTTTTGTTTATTTGTAGTTGATGCTTCCGCGGTTGACAGTCATCTGTTCGCGCTGCAAAGACGTCAACGCAATGCGTGGACAATTGAATTTGTTGCGAAGCCCGATTTTAAGCATTTTTTTTACTAAATATTCTTGAGCAGATAAAAGTTGATTAAAAACTCGTTTGAAAGCTAAACGACGAACACTTCGTTTGGGAAAATATTTGCAAATGAACCATTTCCAACAGTTGACTGCATCAAGCTTGCTGAAGATCTTGGAATGACAGTTCAAATAACAAACGATAATCGTACCCAAATAGTTACAAGTGCCCCTAGTAAAGAACGCCTGGTTTAGACGCTGAATGGGAAGTCACCCAGGGTTACAGAAGATGTAGTTGAAAGCACTGGATACTTCTAAAAGTTGAAGTCCTTCATTATTGTTTTGTCAGTTGCAATTCTATGTGTTATACTGGCAAAATGAATATNCTAAACGACGAACACTTCGTTTGGGAAAATATTTGCAAATGAACCATTTCCAACAGTTGACTGCATCAAGCTTGCTGAAGATCTTGGAATGACAGTTCAAATAACAAACGATAATCGTACCCAAATAGTTACAAGTGCCCCTAGTAAAGAACGCCTGGTTTAGACGCTGAATGGGAAGTCACCCAGGGTTACAGAAGATGTAGTTGAAAGCACTGGATACTTCTAAAAGTTGAAGTCCTTCATTATTGTTTTGTCAGTTTCAATTCTATGTGTTATACTGCCAAAATGAATATAAGACTTGGATTTAATACTCTAGATTCGAAACAACTGTTCTAGAATTGCCAGCTATTCTGCTTTAGAATTCCCTATTTAGATCCTTCCAAACAGAAGACTTTCCGAGTTAATTATTGAACCAATAACTCAATGCGGCTTCTGATGGCTCGCAAGCAATTCGTGCTCCATCGATACTTAGTCAATGTTCGTACGTCAGCGTGACGTCACCGGTCGCATGGTAACCGCCATTCGTCATCGTCGCTCTCCGACGTATCCTCGTCGTTCAGAGGTCTCTGAGAAGGGGCAGAAGTACAGAAATGGTTTTAAATTTCAAACCAAAAACGCCAAAACTGCTCGCAAAAGATTGGTATCAAGCACAAAACTAGTTAATAAAGATTTTTACAAAATTGCTATAACCGCAAAAAATCTCGTTTTCCATTTTTAGGCGGGTAGTTTTGGCGGGTAGTTTTTAGACTTATTTTTAGGAAAAAAAGCGGTAAAAGAAAAAAAGACATTAAGATAACGAAAAAAATAAACGAAACTTTCGCGGTCATACGAAATACAGCGACACGGCAAATTTGTTACATCATTCTTCGAATGACCAATATAAGTGTTTGGTCAAATGTTTTCAAAACATCGTTGTTTTTTTTTCTATCTGCACGCTGATCAATTGAGTTTTATTGCTGATAAAAAATTGTTTGATTTTTAGTTTAATGCGGGGGCGTTTTCAAATCCTAGCTCTTTAAGGGGCGTTACAAAAAAGAAAAAAAACATAAATAATACACTGTTTTAGCGCCACAGTCGATCATTTCAAACTCTTACCATTCGCATGAAATCGACCAGCTTGGTAGCGTCACTGCCTGTGCTGAGATCTACAAAGTCAACAGGCATTCGGTAGCTCAACATCTCGCTAGGTTGCAGCAGAGAGTTGCTGCCGGTGAAGCGAAACTGGCCAGTCACGTGGCCATCTGCTCAAAATAAAAACGTACGGTTCATGTACACTGTTAAATTGGTTTGCTTCATGTTTATCTTTATTTTTAATTGGAAACAACATACGTGACAAACAGGCAAGGGTAATAACCAGCAGTGATACCAACATCAAATACAAACATTTTTGTTTGTGTGTCTAAAGCGGGTTTTCTCAACTAGCTTTGTCCAGTGCTCCGTATCACTTTTTGAATTCTTTATAAGTTTTCAGGTACTTTTTCATAACACGTATCGGGCAACAAAAAGTTTTAACGATAAGAAACCAACGGTTTAGTGGACTGCAGAAATGCCTTAGGCGGGCATAAGTGTATGTAACCGGCCTATGACCAAACAACAGCAGGAAGCAACAGACAGTAGCCTTTAAAAAGTCCCAAACAAGTTGTAGCAACAGCAGTGACCATATGATGGCTTAGCGAACAAGTTTTAACATCCGGGGAGCAACCCGGCTCAGTGACGTCACAACATACTGGTGCGTCACGCGCAATTTACATGTTGCGAGCAAAAATCGTGCATTCTACCAAAATTCGTCATGATACGCGGTAGAAACAGTAAAGGTTAAAAAGTGATTTTGTGTTGACGTTAGTAAGGTTCGCTAGATAGGAATGTTTTTTAGCGTAGATAGGGTGTAGTGTTGAATTTCGCGATATTAAGTTTTAACTACATGAGGTGATATAGTTTTAGTTTAGAAAGTTTCCAAACTAGTTTTAGTTTAGAAAATGTGGTTTTGTGAATGTAAATTTATTGACAGCAGAGGGACGGCTGTATGTGGAGTTTTAAAAAACAGAATTGCTTAGCAGAAGTAGTAACAGTACAAAATGGCTTATTCTGTTGGATGCTAAAATTAGGTTGTCCTGTAGAAATTTATCGTGGCTAAAGTCAAACACAGTTTAAACAAAAACTCCTATTTGATATAAGACAAATAAATTTCTAAATAGTCACTATAACATAAACATAAGATATTAAACAGTCATTATAATAAAAATATAATATATTCAATAGTCACTATAATATCACAAAATGTAAAACTTTGTCACAAAATTACCAACCGTCATGTTGCAATTTGACGGAGTTTGGGTCTTCATGCAAAGTTCCACATTTTAATTCATCCCAAGAAAATAATAGTGAGTCGGTAGTCTCATGAAATGGATTGAAGTCAATGATCCACATATGATTCTGTAAAAAAAGTTTTTACCTTGCTTGTTTATTAACAAATTAAAAAAGCAGTACTCGAAACATTCCACACCAAAAAATACTTACATCTCTTTTTTTGTACACATCCACCACATCTGCAGAAACAAGTAAAATTTAAATGCAAACATGCACAATATACAAAAATCCTTTGTATTTTATACTGGAAAAGTTAAATAAAAAATATTTGTAATTTTACAATTTCTAATTTACTTACAATCTTGATCAGGAAACTTTCCAATGATTTTTTCA
>QXVZ01004683.1:0-11384 GCA_008931825.1 Phallusia fumigata
CGGGTAAAATTGCCTTGTGGAATTGTAAAATGAATGTGTTATGCTCAGAATGAATCCTCTGCTTGACCTTTTATGATTTTCTAAATTTTTTGAAAATGGATGGCTCTAAATCGGGACAACCCATAGGGCCCCATTTTGTTGCAATTCACTTGGTATGGTTTAAGTATTTAGTCCCATATAACTTCCGCACAGTGTGTCTTGAATTTTGCCAGAAAAGGCAGTTCCAAAGAAATCCCAAACACTATTAGGCTAAATGCTTTTGAAAAACCTTGTTAACATCCCATGTAAAACTTTGTTTCTTGCAGCCTCTGGCAACTTTGTATGTCACACCACATTTCGCAATCGGGTTTACGTGGCTGAAGAATCATCGATAGATCCTGAAGTTCACAACATGAGGTGGAGAAAATTATCCAAGCGCGCGTTTCGCATCTCAGTTTCGCCATCAGGTGAAGTGGAAATTAAGTTGGACTAAAGTGTTCATGCGGCTTTGTAGAGTTAATTTCTCTTGGTGAAAGAAATCATAGCGACACAGTTCACTTAAACAATCACTAAGCCGGAAATAGCTGCGCAACGTTAGAAAGCTTAAAGACGCAAAAAAGTGAAAGGCACAATTGGTGCATTGAGGTTGAACGCGCTGCAGCTACACCGTCATTACAAAGCGCGGTGTAACAGTGCTCACAACAGAGTGAGTTTGGCGCATATACGTTGGTGAGACCAGTCGAGTGGGCCTTGGAAGCTAAAAGAGAGACGGATGAACTAGCCACCGAAAAAAAAGGTTTAAATTTAGGTGACTATTGTCTTCAACAGCTTTTGTTTTTTTTTCTAGGTGATTTTGCCTGGATTGTAACCCAAAGTGGCAACGTTTACGCCACCCAGTGGCCGATCACGATTTCCCCGACGAGTGAATGCGAAGTTGCTTTGAACTGGAAATTAGTTTCGAGCCGGGCATCTGACGTCACAGTGGGCGTGTCAGAGGCGTGGCTGGTGGACAGCTCTGGCAAAATCACGCGGCAAGTCGGTTTGTCACGATCGCAGTGTTGTATGCAGGGAGGTGCGACTGTTCCAGTGCGTGTTGTGAAGGATGGAAAGGTTGTTGACGATGTCAAGGTAATTCCTAGGACTTCGTTTTCTTGCATGATTCCCTGCATGGTTCAGTATCCTGCCAAGCAAATGCACACTTAGCGCAGTGGTTTTGAACTTGGCCCCAAGCGTACACCACGGGTAGTTTGCTATCATTAAGGGGGCACTGGAGAATAAATAGAGATTGCGGGCGCTGAGAAATTCAGTTAAAATGGAATTTAATGACTAATCGTTTCATATATCTCTTTACACAATAAACTGGTGTCATTGCATCAACCCATCGGTCGCAAAGCTAAATAAATTCGTTTTGATTTTTGTCTTTAATGGGGTTTTTGTTGCTGTTTGGAAAAGTTGACAAATTGGCTTCATGTAAATTTTCCTGGTTTTTTTAATTGTAGGTCAGTCAAGTTGTTCTTACAATGGAAGTGGCTTGGATATTGCTTCATGATGAAACGACTTACTGCAAAAGTTTGACGAAAGTTGATTCTCTGTCACCATGGACAAAAGGTGAATAAATACTCTTTGTCACATCGAAAGTTTTGTATAATATTCAAAACCCGGGGTTTCAAACTAATTTAACTTTTTTGACACATGTAAAAGAAAGACAAAACGGCCAAAATGTAAAATGTCTCGCCAACTTTATATGAAAGCAAATGATTATTATAACGTTTGTGTGTTTAGGTTCTTGTGTACTAAAGCAGACCTGGGTATTGTAAGCTTCCCCCCAGGCCCCTTTTTCAGGCAGCCTCACTTTTTAGTTGCTTAGCCATAACATGTTTACCAGCTTGTCAAAATACAACTATTTACTGCTTTGTAACGAAATGCAATTCATTTTATGCAGAATTGAGTTTGGCCTCTTTGCCCCGTATTCCTAAATAGTTTTTTCATGTGGCCCCATGGGAAAAAAAATTCCACATAGTGTTTTTTTACCAACATTGAACTATTTTTTAAGTAAACTTGCCAGTGTCAACTGATGGTGAAGGGCATGCACTGAAACTGATATCAAGTGATTCTCAGAGCACAGTTTGGGCTGTGAACGACATTGGAGAGGTTTGGTTCAGATCCAACGTCAACTCCAATAATCCCTGTGGAGAGCAATGGTGGCAGGTACAGAAATGTCAAATGTCCAATGAAGCTTCGTCGAGGGGTTCGAATCCCACCGCTAGCTAGACTTTGTAGCCACTTTTTATTCCCAGAATTGTTTTAGGCTAAGATTTAATTCGATTTAGCGTTTTTTTTATGCCAGGTTTTTTGATCGGCCAAGTATCGAAACACATGCTAATACTTCTTACTCGGGATATTATGATTTCACACATATATGACGTAACAATTGGATAATTCCACTTATTTCCTTATGTTTGAAGACGATAATATTCCTATTATTTCTTTTGAGGGGTTTCGACGCGTATAAAAATTCTCGCATCGCCACGTTTTGTTTGGAGTGTAATCAAAACCGAGTGAACGAAATACATGTTGTGGCACTGACTACTCTCGCCTTTGCTTCCGTACCGTTTTGCTGCTGGGACGATATTAATCAAATCTATTATTCTCACCAGATTTACTTGAACGAATACCTGCAAAAACCAAGTGATTCCGTGGCACAACAAACTATGAGAATGGTGGGTTTCATCTTGCTCTGCTGTAGTCTCATTTATATAATTACAGCACTTGTTTGTTTGTTTTATTTTTATCCTCTTTGGACGGTGCTGAAAAGCTCACAATGAGTCCACCATCGAGCTACCTGATTGCAGTTTCGTTGGGTTGTTTTTTATTTCGTTTTTTATTTTCGTCTTAGGAAGTTTGTGACTTCAATCTGGGTCAACCCATCGGGTTCCTCTGGGTTGGAGCAATGCTGCTAAAGTATCTTGCTCAGGGAAACACAAGCGACCGAGACAGGATTAAAACCCACAACCTCGACCAATTGCCAGCTTGCAGCTTTCGTTATTCCCAACAAACTACATTATTTACAGATGAGTGAGTGGGTTTATGGAACATCGAAAGCGCGATGTGTTGGAGTGAGCATGGGAGCTGTCTGGTTTGCTTCTGTCAATAACAAGATTCATGTCGCCAAGGGCCCAGTAACCGGTAAGTTTGGAAAGATATCGATGCTCTGCTGGTTGGTTATTTGCACACTGGTAAAATTATGAAACGAAATGGTGAAAAAATTGAAGTCACTGATAAAGGGTGAAAAAATTGAGGACTTTTTGTGCTGTAGGAAATTCGTGGAAAGTCCCTAAGATCAGCGGCATCTCACCGTCCACTAGATGGAGCCACATAACATCGTCGTCGATTTTTTCATCCGACAGAGGAGGATGGGAAGGTAAGCTTGCGTAACTTCTCATAGTTTTTGACATTTTTTATTTTCCCTGCCACTAGTGGTTAGATAGAAACTTGACCTTGTAGTTTCTGGCCCCGTTTTATCGGCAGACTTTACTCTCATCATCATAAGACGTTAGCATTGATTGCCTTTAATTTACCGCTCTGTCTGACGTTATGACAATTTTTCCTGGCTTGTTCGAGTGTTATCTTTGAAAGATGGAAAATAATTATCAAAAAGTTTCAAAAACTTGACATAAAATTCAGCATCGCTGAAAACAATTTTGCAATTTTGAATTATAAATGTTTATTATTTACTGATCCAATTGTAATTGAACTTCGCTAGATTTTGCAAACAAAAATTATGTAACATCTCTACTAGGTGTCGTGTGGCTTGCACGCGGAAACGGAGAGGTCATCCGATTTATCTCACAACGCAGCACTCATCCACAGCGCGCGATCTCGCTTGAACCTCCCACTGTGACGTCGTCGGAAGTGACGTGTTTCTCCGCGTCACGTGAAGCATTGTGGATGATTTTGTCATCCGGTGAAATCTACGTCAGATCCGGAGTATGCGGTTCGAATCCGATTGGAGTCGCTTGGAACCGACTTGACGTCAGCGCGCAGTTAGGTAATACCAGGCTAGATGCAAACCGGTTGATTCTAGAACAGTTTCGATTCCAGAATACTGAAGTTCCTGGAAACTGCTGTCGATCTGAATAATAGGGATTTTTTGAAAAAAATTGGACGTTCATCTTAGCTTGGTTTGGAAGTAAAATCAAGTTTAAAACTTCAATCGAAATTGTTTGTAAAACTATGCTGATTATAATTTCAATCAAAAATGGATATGATAAGAATTTGAATTCCGACCTTTTGAATATCTGCAACATCTTAAAATTCCACGATAAAAATATTTTAGGTATGCTGTCAATTATGAATCTTTAAATTAAAACATTAAACGGAATTTCATTCAAAAAGTCAATAATATCGATTCCAGGCGACCGCAAGGTGGTGCACGTGAGCTGTGGTTCGCAGAGTGTTTGGGCGCTCGATGACGTAGGCACCGCGTATCTCCGCATGGGGGCGGCACACAGCGACACTCACGTGGTTATGACGCCGGCGTGGCTGCCGATCGATTCACCGAAGTTTGCTAGCGGAGAATCCAAACTGGAACAGGTGCGATTATGACGTTACAGTCGAAAGTCATTTTAAATGTTCAAGCTCGAAGTAACGGATTTTGGTGGCAGAGCATTGAGAGTTTGTGATGTTTTTCTTCAACTAAAGGCCTTATGCACATGTTTTACGCTAAAGTGCTGACCTGTGTCTTCCTAGTGAGCCAATAAAACTGGGCAAGTTTAGTTTTTTTTGTGGGCGAACTCTAAGCACTAAACGAAACCAAACTAAACTCATATGCGCAGTCGCAATAACCTCACCTTGCAACAACAAAGTGACTTGTATTTGTAAACAATATGTCTTTGGGATGAAAAAAAAACTTTTCGAAGCGACTTATAAAAATATTTAATCAAAACATACAGGAATAGGATTCAAAACAATAGTTTTTTTGGGTCGTAACCAAGTAAAAGCGATTCGTTTTTGGCTTAAGTGTTGTGGTGCACAAGAGACATCCACTTTTAAATTCGACAAACCTGTTTTATTACGTGCAATAGTTTGTCACAAACAAGCGTGTTCAATTCTCGTAACTGCTTGCGACGCTTTGGCGCATTTTCATTGAACACTCTTCGATCTTCGCACAGATTGCATGCGGCCCATCCGACTTAAACGTGTGGGCTTTGGACAACCACGGAAACATTTACGCACGAATCGGTGTGACGATGGGTTTACCTGTTGGTGAAAGCTGGAAGCTAGTAGAGGGTATGTTGAAACTTCCGTTTCATAGTGGAGGTTAATGCCATATGGCGACGGTGCTGTGTTTAACGCATTGAATAGATTCTTTTTAATTTTATTTAATTCTGTTTGAATGTGATAGTGACGATGGCTACATTTTTAGTGAAATTTTTTTTTTTTATGAAGAGATAATGTTTGCTGATTTGTATTCCAAAAGCAAATTTCATTTTTAAAACATTTCGTGTAAAATAAATTAACTTCGTTTGGCTTTTTGATGAAAAAATTCAAAGCAAAATATGCCTTAGTGAAAAACTATGTCTGGTAAACTTGTAGAAAAATAATTTCTCGTAAATTCACTCGTATTGAATCTTGCTTACAGGTTGTACAGGCAAACATCTCTCCATTAGCAACCACTCGGTGTGGGCATTACGTCATGACGGCTCGTTACTAAGGAGATACGGATTGGCGCAAGACGACAGTGTGGGTGATTACTGGAAGAAGGTTCCTGGACATTTTGATCGGTTCACTGGTAAGGAAACGTTTCATACGCCACTTTTTTATGAATCACAGAATGGACAAGAGTCGGCCTTCCAAGCATTCAAATCAAGTCGGTGATAGTTTTTAACTACGAATGATTTGCTTGCGCATATTTGATACTGGGATCTGCCCTTAAGCTTTCATGCAGGCCAACGATAACGACACCATATACGAAGTACGCCAGGCCTATAAGAGACGTTATACCAAATCACAGTCGGCCTTCAAAGCATTTCCAGTCATCAAGGCATGAACTAGAAAAATCTAGTTTCCGTTTTGATATCGTTGGCCTACGTGAAAGTGGGGTCTGGCCCGAAGCTTTCATGTAGGCCAACGACAACGACACACTCATATATACATTTTTTCATGAGGTTGAATCCCGAGGGCGAGTGCCGATCTGTGTTTTGCTTCATTGGTTTGATGATTGTTCCGTTCTTATTTCTTAAATTTATATTTCTTTTCTTACTGTAAACATTGTTAAGTTTCTATTTTTGTTTTATTTTTTAGGTTTTACTATGTTGCCTTTTTATAGTTTCAATTAAATTTTGTTTTTGATTTGTTACTCATGTGCACAAACTTATTTTCTGCACACAGCGACACCTTACGACGAACTCCTGGCGCTCGACACGCATCAGCAACTCCGAGCCCACGTGACACACCTCTACCGCCCTCCGATGGTGGAAGCAATGTGCGATGACGTAGAGTTTGACAATTGCGACACTCCTTCCAGCGGTCGCCTGTCACGTGACTCCATGCCTGACGACCCCACGTGGGAATTTGTGTGATCCGCTAGGTGTCACCCGAGGTCGGCTGCCAGTTGGGCGTGTTGTGGGCGTGACAGGATGAATATTGTAGCTTCAATTTGTTTTGTTTGATATATGATTGTCTTACTTGAGATAATATTAAAAATATGTTTACAAGATTGTTTTGTTTACTTAAGACATAATAAAATGTTTCATATACTCTGCTTATGCATGAATTGCTGGCCTTTTATTTGTGTAGTTAACAAACACGTATCAAAACGTATCAAGCACTTGTAACCTGATCGACTAAAACATTTCTTTCAAATAAAATCTCATCTTTTGGTGCTCTGACTTTTACGTGCAATTACTTGCTGCAAAATATGCACAATATGTCAGCTTCGATTTTACTGTTTAGTCTTTAAAATTGTCGATACGACTAACATCAGTATGTTTTATTCGATGATAAACTGTGTAACATTCACTGTTGTCCAAACGTCATTGTGTGGGCTGATGTGGAACAAAATACTTCAATTTTAATCTGACATTTGTCGTTTATTGTTTCCTACCGACAGAGCAATTTCACAACTCATGGGGTAAAACTTTAGGTTTTTGCCAGCACTTAACCGCTGTAAATTTTTGATTATCGATATTATCGACATTAAATTAATTCTTGCCAAGTTTTCTGATTTTATGACGTCAGTGCAATGTAAAAATTTCGTTCAATGTGAAAGTTGTTATTCTTTTCTCTATCTGTTTCGTCCTCTTTATTTTATTTTTCATTCATCCTCCAAAAACAACTTTCGCCTCACAAATATTTGCTTTGTTACTATTTTAAATTTACAATACATTTAATAAACAAAATCTTATCTAAATCAGTTCAAGGTTTTAAGGTTTGTTTAGAAGTGCAGCCTTGCTTTTCAGTTTTGGTGGTCAAAAAATCAATATAAGTATGAACCGGAATCAGAATTGTATCTGATTTCCGATGTAAAACTAAAACTACCATATTGCCCATTTTTCGGTTTTAGCTGGTGCGAGGATTTAGCCGAAATATTCCAGTTTGGAACTGGTTTTGACCGGTTTTGGCCTCCTATCGAACCTCCAAACCGCAATCGGAAACATAAAATTTTGACTCGAATTTCAAAAAAACACCAAGGCTATAGCCTTGCTTAATTTTCGATTTTGGAGGGGGTAAAAAATTCGAAGAAAATTTCTTTTTAGGCAGTTTTTAATAGAATATTCCAGTTTAAAACTGGTTTTGACCGGTTTTGGCCTCCTATCGAACCTCCAAACCGGTTTAAACAGGAATCGGAAAATAAAATTTTGATCGGAATTTCGTCACATCACCAAGGCTGCAGCCTTGCTCATTTCTCGGTTTTGGGTAGGTCATTAATTCGAAGAAATTTTCGTTTTTTGGGAGATGTTTAGTAGAATATTCCAGTTTGAAACTGATTTTGACCGGTTTGGGCCTCCTTTTGTAATCAACGCCCAGCTGAATGGCAATGCTTGCAAGTCGACAATTTGTGGTACAACGGCGCTTGCAGTTTATTGCCATAATTTTATTTAAATGCAAAAACTGCCGTAAATCAGCAGAACCTCCAACAAAACCTTTGTATCACATTTTATCAAACAGAAAACTTTTACTAATAATCTGTTTGGGACGTAACTTCTGTGACGTCTTGGTACAACTAAATTTGGGTCAATAAACGCATGATATTTGTAATGAAAAGAATTCATAGGCAGAACAGGTTGCAATTAGGCAGCGCGTACTGCACACTTGTGTCACTAATTTAATGAGCCATTGTGTGTATAAGCATTTTGAACACTGGCGCCATATATCTATCGTATAAGAGCTGTAAGCATTATATGTCAATATTTGTTAAACACTTAGCCAAATACACCAAGGCAAACAAACCGTTTGTTCTGGTTTTTAAAACACCTACATTGCTTATGGTGGAAATTAGTTGAAGTTAAACTGGTACAACAGGTTTAAGAGTTGCAGCAGCGGAAAGAACATGAAACACAACGATCGAATATTGTCTTTTCACTTCATCCCATGCTTCTGTGTCATCATCAGCAATATCAAACATGGCGTCCACGATCCCAGGGAAAGCTGTGTTGCCGTAAATGTTGTGTTGACTTGGAGCTGTGACCACGTGTCTGTAATATTGCAAACAAACTGTTGAAGGTTTGAATAAACTCAACCAGGACCAGACGGTTTGCCCAGTGCGATAAAAATTGCAATCAAAAACATTAATTAAGCAAGATTGGAAAATTGCGTGACTACAAGGATTTCACTTCATTTAAAATGCCCCAAGTTTTTGGGGTAAATTAAACACTTGAAAATATTATTTTAGTACGTGAACGTTATCAAACAATTGCACCCACAAACCTTCATTGCACTCTGCTTGTAGATCGCTTATCTTGCAGTTTTGCAGTAACCCATTAGCCATCATATTCGGTAGACAAACTTAGCTTACAAAGCGTTACTTAAATGACAGTTGCGAAACAGTTTGATGTCGTCGTTGTTGGCTGCACAGTCCACATTACACAGTCCACTCTAAACGGATTTCCTGTTTCAATTCAGCCTATAGTTTTTCACCTGAAAGCAATGCGTCCTGGCAACGGATTCTGATCAATGAAAGCTCTTTCCATTTGCATGAGTTGGTCGTTTGCAGCTCTCACCGCTGAAATACTGGCATAGAGAGAGAGAGATTGCTTATTAGTTCAACTTAAAACTTAAACAGCAACTAACTTAAACGCAGTAACTTACTCATTTTTATCCAACTTGTCAATCCTGCTGTGCAGTTCCCTCGCTGATAAATTGAATTGAGCAATGGCGTCTTGCAGCTGACCTGTCACGACCACGATGCAAATATTGTATTAAACAAAACTTAAACTAAAAATTCGAAACTTAGGTGTTGAGGTACAGTAAATATGAACATGATATCAGGAGATTGCTGTGGACCCTAATTTATAACGTTGGTGAACTCAGACTTTAAAGCAATGGTAAAACAGACAAATTTTCTGTCCACAAAATACTGTGTTTTAAGTAGCTCTTTCTACAAGTCAACATTAAATCTTGTTTCTACATTTGTCAATTATCAAACCTGTGTAACATACCCAAGTTAATTCCTTGGGCGGTCATTTGATCTCCGTAGTAATATTCCAACGCTTCGAACCTCTGCTCCAAGTACGTTGCGGTGTGAGTTGCGTTGAATGGCAGGATGGTGACGTCAGCTATACTGCGGCCTACTTCCCCCCACACACGAGCCACAGCCAAGTGATAGGAGAAGTTAGGATCGACATACTTCGACACGAGTTGGAATGTTTCGTAAACCGAGTGGTAAACGGGGTAGTTCGCCAACCCAGTGTTCTGAATAAACCACAGATAATGTAGTACTATGAATCCAACTACTATTGCGCTACACAGGTGTTTGATAATTACAATGCTTCGTGCGGTGTATTATTTAGGTTACCTACATTTGCTTTCTTTGAAAATATATTGATGTAATGCCTTTGACATAAAGCTAACACACTTCGGAATAATAACATTATAAGGAAAAAGAATTTAGAAGAAAAAAACATCGACTTTTGGACCAAATAAGTAAGTGTTGCACAAAAACCTGTTACAACGCTTTATATCATGCTATATATATTTTGTGATTTTTGGTAATTGCAAGAATAGATTTACTGTAACCTTCTACAGTTAAAACCACATATTTTGCATTAGGCAAAAATCGGTGAAATTTATCGGCAACAAATAATTCCGGAGTTGTAATTGTAAAACGTGATAAAAAGGAACCGTTGTAATTTACCCAGTCGTAAACATAAAACATATCCATCGTTGGGATTCCGAGAATCTGCAGAAATGGCGCATAGTCGCTGCCGGAACCGTGAGGATAGAAGCTAAAAAACCGGAAAAGGAACTTAGTAATTCTCTCAATATTCATGCACTTTGTAACAATTTAACGTCCAGTGGAATACGAATTTAACATGTAACTTGATGTTAGGTCTGCGGTGGGATTCGAACCCATGACAGAAGTCGACTAAATGGTTGGCGCTCCACCAATGGAGTGTAGTTTGCCCGAAAGTCGAAACACAGACACCTAATGTCTGCTTCATGTTGCATACAGTTTACCAACCTAGAATGACTTTTATATAACGTTAACTTCTATGTAAAAAAGCTTCGCAGCTTGCATTATGTGTGTCTTACTATGGCTTCCCAGTGGCAGAGTTGGGAATCCTTAAACGCCAGGTGTCGTAGACAGTTGCACGACCAGCGGCTATCTCGTCCGGATTCGGATTCGGAACAAGTTTTGCTGCTTCAAACATAACGTCGCTTAAACTCCAGACGCCAGATCCGGATATTGTGTAGTTTCCAACAGTTGTTCCGTCCACATTGATGTAGGCAACTGCTCTGGTCTGCAGTTCTTTCTGGAACTCCTGTGGAGACAATTAATCTATTCTTAGGTCCGAAACCGAAACAATTAGCAAAAAGTGTGGTTGAAATATTGCACAATGCCGTTGATAACCGAAAAACGTAACTGCCGGAGAGCTTGTATATACTAAATACATTGTATTGCAAATAATTATTGGAAAATTGTCAAAACGATTGCAATACAATGTATTCCTTGTATTCGAGTTCTTGTGCAGTTACGCTTTTAATTAAGTTACTCTTCAAGTCCGTGTCCTATGTTCCACAGTTGATACTCTGTTAACATGGGAAAATTTTGTTTCGAACCACATTTCTCTCACCTCGACCCATTCAGTGGATCCGATTATTCCATACTCCTCTGCTCCCCAACTGCAGAACACCAGAGTCCTCCTCGGCCTCCATCCTTCCTCCAACATCTTCCCGAACGCTCT
>QXVZ01004690.1:0-50650 GCA_008931825.1 Phallusia fumigata
GCTTTAAAAAATTTAATTTAAATCTATATCAATCGCTGTACAATTTAAATGCTGTAAATGGGAGTTAACCATGATTCCAAAGCTACCCTACACATGTACACAACTGCAATGTTTTTCAAAAAATGTTACACAAAAGAGGATAGTTATTGCATAAAAACATAGAGCATTTGCTTTGTTTTATCAATGGACACTTGAGGGGCATCTTTTGTATCTGTGGTTGATTTTGGTGTCACATTACTATTGGCTTGTGTTTTCAGTAATGTTGGTATTTTAACTGTCGTCTGTTGTTCTGCTCTTTACTGTGATTTGTCCTGTGTGTTGACCTTTTAGAGGTTACAACTGATTGCAATGTTGTCACGGTGGTAATGTATTATAAACCTTACCTTTGCAGTAACTATGTGTGCTGATTTTTTAAACAAGCAGACTAATGTTTTTGGATTAGGCAAGCCTTGTGTGATTAGGAATGACATACCGCACACAGCAAAAACCTATATTTATATTTCTGACAGTTGCTTCTGCTATC
This sequence comes from Phallusia fumigata, assembly GCA_008931825.1. Taxonomy (NCBI): domain Eukaryota; kingdom Metazoa; phylum Chordata; class Ascidiacea; order Phlebobranchia; family Ascidiidae; genus Phallusia; species Phallusia fumigata. The sequence goes on from QXVZ01004690.1 coordinate 524, forward strand.
ATGTTAGTTTATAAGTGAGTAATCTATGTACCTTTTGGATTGTCAAACCGCTGACTTTTTGATTAATAAATGGGCAATTTTTACACATTTACAAAACTTGAGGTAACAGTAAGTTTCAACATTGTTCTAAGTGTTGCTAGTAGCTGATAACTAGTTATGTACTAAAGCTTCGGTTTGCCAGTATTGGCCGAATCAGCAATTTTGACAAAGATTCGGTTTCAGCTGAATAATTTGTTTCAAAACGGAACTTTTATGCACACAAAAAATAACTTCCTGAAATATCAGGCTATAGGGGGCTAGTGGTAACTGCTTGGCCTGTGACGTGTATTATTATTAATTCGATACACCATGGCTTGTTCAACAAGCTTTACAAATTTAGACATTGTATTTGATGGGGTAATGGGGTCAAATAAAGAAATCAATGCACCCTAATGGCATGTTCAACAAACTGTGTAAGTTTCATGAAATTCGTTTAATAATTTGATCCATTTTAGACGGCTAGTGGGATAACCACTGGGGCTATAGGGTTAAACAAGACAGATGGTACAATCTTATGTCTTTCACAACATTTTCTTTAACACCTATCAACTTTGTGCTTAAGCAAGCTAACATGTTACGGCGTGGTCCTTGACCAAATCAGGTTTTTTACGAACGTTGGTAAAAATCTACAAAAGGATCTACCTGCCTGGCTTGGTTAGGTGTGGGTAGGAGGCAAATGACACCTTATGTGCATTCAAGTGCAAGACCAAACAAATTAAAGCCCAGCGTTATTGCAAATAAGTTGATCGCAATCACATAACAGCAAAAACTTGCTTAAAACATAATAAAAGTCATTATCTATATCAAGGGTGATGTCACTTCAAGGTAACCTAAGAATCGTGGATTTCTGTTGCAAAGCAATGCCTGTGTGACAACGGGCATATCAAGTGTTTGGCAAACGTAAAACAATTCTAGTTTCTCTCAAAAAGTCCAGAACCGTTAATGACTGATGAAAGAACTCGACGATAATGTTTTTAGTTTGTTGTTAACAAATATTTCTCACTTGTATCGTTTGTTTGTTACATGCGAATTTAAACATGAAACCAGAGAGGTGGCATTCTGCATTCTTTCAATCAACATACACTACCATCCCAAAATGATGTTCTATACCATTTTCTGTATTACATTGGATATATTTTCAACAACCACATAACATTGGGTCCCTAAATCCCTTGGCATTTATAACATGGTTGTTTCTGCTAGCACAAACATATGGATAGCAGAACCCCACACACATGCAATTTCTAAATAGTTATGATGATTTTAGGATGTCAGTTTACAAATTTAAATCAGTTTTACAAAATTAAACAAAAAAAGGATGATTTTCATTTATAATTTCACTAAATCACTTCTTACATTATGTTAATTTTAATCTTAATGTCACAGCATGAATCACTCAATCCAGTTGGATTAATATGTCTGAAGCAAAGGGCATGTAAAAAAAAAAACTAAATATTTGGAGTTAACAAGGTAAAAAATGGGTGAATCCAAGTCACAAAATACTTTAAAACCGTTTACATTGCATCAACCATCAAAATAGGAAACTTTCAGGTAACTAACTTTGTTAAATATTGCTGTATTTCACATTTTGGGGGCCAGTGGGTGAACTGGGGTAAATAGTTGACAGTGTACAATTTCAGATACCCATCTATCATGTGTAAAAAATTGAATATATTTGAACAACTCCTACTTTTTATTCGTGTTGTTTTCAACAAAAGGTTCTTTCTGTTCCTCGACACTTATCTTGTTTATAAGCAGTGAAAATAGAATAAAAACATTTCTAAACGCTGCATTAGTCTTTTAACTAAGCAGACTACCATAACAGTTATCTACTACTGTAAAACAAGCAGACAGAAATGGCTGGTGCTATAACACTTTAGTTACTAAAAGTTCTGCGCCTAATCTGCACTCTTGTGGGCATGATGGGACAAAGCGGGAAAATGGGAAAGCTCCTTCCCAGGAAATTGGTCCTACTCACAAGAATTTTTTTGCTGTTTATGTAACATCTATTAGTTAAAGGAACTTGATGAATTTGCCGATATTTGGTGGAAAGTTTTTGTTGGCTAAATCCAACCAGTTTGGTGAATAGACCATTTTTACTGGTATATACCAGTTTCAAACAGTTGGTCAGTTTTGAACTAAATCAAGATTGTGCCGTACTGCTATCCCTTCATGAAAGTTCCAAATAAACGATTTCAGTTCCAAAGTCGAAAAAAACAACATTGTCTGACATTTCCAGAAAAACTCATTTACGAAGGTAAAAGACCGGGTTGTACACATGGTAAAGGTTGGCACGGCTGTTTTAATACAGCCGCGTTTTACGCTGGTTTGTCAATCTAACTGGCGATGTGACGTAACTGGCGATGACCAAGACGAAACCGATAAAACCTGTATCTGACGCCAGACAGTATCGAGAGCACAGCGAAGCAATGAAATTTTGAATTTAAGTCGTTTGCTTTAGGGTTAATCAGGTGACGTTGCTGAGACTGAGAGACTTATTCTTTATCACAGGTGTAGGGGCAGCGCCATAGCTTTTGGAAAAAGTCGGCGGTAACATTTTCTCTCTTTTGCACGGTAGTTATTACAGTTAAATGGCTCAACGAACAAAACAGCAAGGGCACAGAACGCGACTGTGCTTCGATAAAAAAATCATAACTCAATGGAATCATTCACTCTGGAAAAATTAAACCCAATTTGAGTGCTACTAAAAGACATGGACAGTCTGTTGAGTGCTGAATGTCAGGTGTGTCGCCTTAGCAAGTCTGCGGAGCGTGAAAAATCTCACAGTGTAACCCGCACGTACAGTTTGTCGCGCACTGACGATTTCAACACAAGCGACAGTTTCCAAATGCAACAAGAATAAATTAATGCCTCGTGTTTACAACATGGGGAGCTAAATAACTAAAAAAAAACTGCCCTGAACAAATATATATATCAACCAACCAACCCACATTGTGTACAAGGACGATCGCTTTGGTTTCTGGCTCAGGAAAACAACAGTCAGGTTTAGATTCGGGATTAGAACCCGCAACCTTACAAATACAAAACGGTCGCACTGACAACTTTTTAAAATGCAGAAAATTTATATTTTACAATTACGATTTTAACTATGCACTGAGCAATCTCTACCTGTAGTTGTAAGTTTCACACGAGTAGAATTTTCACCTATTTCAACTTCAGCTACGTCACTCCATAACAATCCTGTGACGTCACAGCGAGTTGTCGGCGAGGGGCTGCAAAAGCCTGGAACTTGTAGTTTAACTCCCCGTTTTCGCACTGCAACGAAAAATGAATATGTCCAGCGTTCCAGTGTTTTTGGGGTGTCTGCAGGTTAAACAAACAGGGTAAAAAAATGCAGTTCCTTCGGATTCCTATTTATCGCGTTGCATAATTCGTAGGTTTGTCGACACAATTGGCAATGTAGAGTTTTTACACAAGAAAATTTATTCGCGAAATTTGATTAGTAGCAGCACAAAACTTATCCTAAGCAAGATATGATGTTTGATTTTCTATGCACCAACTTGGTTGTTATAAAGTGTTTGATCAAAAAGTGCGAACTGTCAGATAACTGGGTGTGCTGTGTACTTGGACAAAACTGCTCGACTGAAAAATTTTTGTACGACAAACTCAGCTAAACAAACTGCGCCCCAGCAGAACAGATAAATCCGTGTCTGACGTCAGTCCGTATTAAGGCTCAAAGCATAGCGGAGTAGCTTGGCACTGATGTATTTGTGTGAGATCAACCGTGACGTGCCATAGCAAACGACCGCGACGTGCTACTTCCAAGTTAGACTTAAACTGAGCTTGAATAACGTAGAATGCGTTTAGGTCCGATAACAAAAAATAGGCACAAAATGTTTTAGTAGATTTAAATTGCGAAATCATAAACGTATTAAAAAAAATTTGCCAAGGAACTCCACCAAGAAAAGGGCATTTATCAACGAAAATGATATTGCGGCTCTGTGGCTGAACTATACAGTCAAGTTTGCAGTCTCTTTCAATCTCTCAATCCAACATAAATTTAATCAAACGGTTTCATCAAACAGACGTTATAAACAGATCTAAATAAACAGATCGTTATAAACATTTGCAAACAAATACAAGTTTTAACAAGTTTCGGCGCCAAGTTGAACTGTGACGCAAATTGCAAACACGTCGAATAAAATCTTGAGCAAAAACATATTATCAACGGGTTCACATGTAAATTGCAAAGTGTTTAGTCAAAACTGTCCAGACAACTTGGTGTGCTTTGTGCTTGGACAAAAAGTGCCGGACTAATAAGTGGTGTGGAGAAATATTTAATCTGACCGAAATTTTGATTTAGATCGAGTCATAGAAATCCCAATTTTTGTTTTCGTACCTATGCGCTAATCAGGTGATGTTGTTGAAAGACTGGCTATCAAGTTCATTTAAGCATAAGGACTTAATCGCAGGCGCGGCGTCAAACCTTTGTTAAAATCGGACGTAATGTTTTCTTATCATGGTGTTCCTAAGTTAAGTTGCAAGTTAATTGCTACAACGATCAAACCAGCACTCAGTGTGTGTTCGTTAATAAAGGAGAATATAAACCCTTAGAACCATACGCTTTGTACCATACAGACCCAATTCATGTGCAGCTAAAAATACATGGGCCACCTGTTGAGCGCTGGCAGTTAAGTGTGTCGCCTTAATCTACAGAGCATGAAGCGTAACCACACAATGCAACCCAAAACGTACAGTTTGTCAAGCAGGTTCATACGAAAACTATGTAGCAGCATAGTGACATGTGCGCGCAGACTTGTGGTGGCAGAGAGGGTCGTGTTTGTTGGGAAATTAGTACTAGAATCGTATGACGAAAGCAAATGTATTGTTTTGTTCAAATACTTTTGTCTGTTTTGAAACATACGTTCAACAAAATGTGGATTTTGCAAGCATCATTTTTGTAATAAAAGGGTGTCTGATAAGAGACAACATTTCACTCGTTTTGTGGAAAAAACTGTTATGGCCGAAACATTTTACCGATATTGGTCTTGCATTGATTAGTTAAAAAACTTTGTCGACATTCGGAATCAGTGGCCTTGTATTTAACTGGACATGAAATTTCAGGAAATCTAGGAAATTAGGAAGTTAAGTTCGGCTTGGTCATAATATTAACGAGCTTGATTTCAAATTGTCTGCGCTAGTTATGTGTCGCTGGCAAGTATTTGCTTGAACTCAAAGCGATCCGCGTGGAATAAAGCTGCGGAAACGAAATTTGCCACAGTTTTGTTCAGTTTTTTTAGTCGTATATGCAAGCAGTATGCAACGTGAAAAAGATTTAGCAAATGTGCTGAAGAAACAATGTCATGCAAACGGAGAGGAAATAAATCCCAAGGAATCAGCAAAAACTTTGCATCAGTTGGGACTTGTGTACAGAGAAAAGAGCCCTGATGAGATAAGTCTCATTCAGAGTGTTGCTTTGATGACGTCAGCTGTGTTGCGGCAACCTGACAATGTTAATGATGTGAAGAAAGATCTTGATAACGTGTGTATGCATATTATGAAATTGGCTGATGCTACAAATCCAGATGCAGAACTGGTGAAGAAAGCTGTCGCCGAAATCAAAGCAGAAATTAAAATATTACGTGAAAATACAAAAGAGAAACTTTTAAAGTTGAAACCGATGTCAGATGACGTTAAGGGCGATGAACTTGTTGAAATACGAAGGCAGAGAGTTAAACAAGTTAGAGAAATACAGGATTATGTTACTGAAGCATACAAAGACATAATGAGCCACATCTCCGAACATACAGTTCACATAATGGGTGAACTACCTTGTAAGTTTGCTTTGATTGGCATGGGCTCATTGGCCAAGAAGGAGGTAACACCATATTCGGACTTAGAGAGCATTATCGTCTTGGAAGAAGGAATACAGAAAAACACGAAATATCAAAACATCTTGGAACGCTTCCGATGGTTTGCGACTATTTTCCAAATAATACTGGTTCGTCTGGGTGAAACTTTACTCCGATTCTTGGCTATTCCTTGTCTTAACAATCCATTCAATAAAGAAGAAAATTGGTTTTATGATGCATACACTCCATGTGGGATTTGTCCTGATGGCTTCGCTCCCCAAGCTAGCAAGAATCCATTGGGAAATCGGACCGAGCTGATCAAACCAGTCAGTGAGATGGTGAAGTACTTGGACACTGAAGAAGATTTAAAGAACGGATATCACTTGGCAGATATGTTGACAAAAACTTGTTTTGTGTACGGCGATTCCGCTGTATTTGAAGACTTTGAAAAGAAAGTAGAAAAAAGACTGGATGAGATTCCTATTTTCAACAAACGAATACAGGACAATGTCAAAAAAGATCATAAACTTTTCAAATTAATAGACACACTTGCTGTTTCGAAAATAGATATCAAACGTGTTGCATTGAGGAGTTGTTCTCTTTTCATTTTATATCTTGGTCACGTGCACAAATGTAAAGATTTAAACTGTTTTGATATCCTTGATGAATTGCTCAATAGGGAAATTATAGATAATGCATTGCATGGAAAACTTCAATTTTCGTTGGCAATTGCATGCGAAATGCGTTTAAGGTGGTACAGCCAGACTTCAGGCCAAAACGACATTTTGCATCAAATCAGTAAATGGGGGTATGAACCTTGTATTGAGACGGTTTTGAAACACATAGGAATAAGGGCAGGTATAGATGGATTAAGCACCACAACATCACTTCAACAATATGTTGTTGAATGCTTTGGTAAAGAACAAATGAACTCCATTAAATTTGTGGAAAGGTCTGCATACGCAGTGTTTTTGTCCGTTAATTTCATGCTGGACAGATTTGCAATAAAGCTGATAAAAGAATGCCAGCACTTGGATGAATGTAAAAATGAAAACGACGAAAGGACATTGCAGTACCTCTTGGTAAAGAGTTTGTACCGCTGTAGAAAACATGAGGAATGCATCAACGTCAGTAAAGCAGAAGTGACAAAATTACTTAACCTTGGTTTATTCAACTGGGCCTGTTGCCATTTGCGACAATGCGCCGGCAGCTTAATTGCATTAGGAAGGCACAAGCAAGCATTGGAGTGTATGGAAAAGTCAAGACTATATCATTCCAAGAGTACAAACAACTTTGTTACTAATTTGGATATTAACCTGTTTATAGGAAGCTGCAAATTAAAACTCAAAGACTACAATAACGCACGAAAGTATTTGGAGCTTGCATACAATGAAGTGAAAGATGATTTCCGAAACAAGTTATCGTTTAACGACTTTTTTGATTTGATGTCGGACTACGGTATGTGTCTCGAACATTTGGGTTGTTACGAGAAAGCTCTTGAGGTGACTGAAAAACTACTATGGGAAAGACGAAAATCGCATGTAAACGAAAAAACTGATTATTATTTTAATTGGGCATTATTCTTTAAGGGTCGTGTAATGTGTTGTCTAAAGAGATACGAAGAAGCTCTTGGCTACCTTGACAAGTCATGGAAATGCAGAGGTCTCGCAGAACACCTTAATAAGATTCATATTAAACTATATGTTTTTTTGAAAGTTGAATGCTTGACAAATTTGGGCCGGATATCGGAAGCAGAAAGTTTGAAAAACATTTGGCAGGAAATAATGATATCACTTCCATCAAAGAAAGATAAAGAATCGCTTTGGATGGAACACTCTGAATTCTGCAGTTTTGTTAATAGGGCTATTGCTTCAGAGCTTTCAGTTCAATGTCGATACCAAGAAGCAGTTGTATACGCCAAAAAAGCATTTCATTCGTCGTTCCATTTAGGTCGACCAAAACTTAGTGATTCGTCTACGACAGCAGCGATTCTAGTAGAAACTTTGTACAAGTTGCAGCGCTTCCAAGAGTGTCTTGCGGCAGCAAAGCATGGAATTAAGCTATGTCAGTTTGTTTATGAACATTGTGTGGAGGAGGAAATATTTACTACACTCGTCTCAAAGTTTAAAAACTGTGAACAAAAGTTAAACATGAAACCAACGCTTCCCTACTCAAATACTCCATCTATATTCTACGTGTTCTAACGTAGGGGTGTGCAAAGTGCGGCCCGCGGCCAAATGAATCCCTTATGAAAAAAAATTGTGCGCCCGCAGAGAGGTGCGAATTTCAAATGGAGTGCGACCAGCGAAACGATTTTTAGTGCAATACTTACAGTTTTGGCAACCTACGTTAAACAGAGGTACGGTCCGCGGTCAAATTCGGGTAATGCAATTTGGCCCACCAGTAAAAAAGGTTCCACACCTCTGTTCCAACGTATTTACATTCATTTGTCAAGTAAAGCAATACGAATTTGTTAAGTCACGACTCACGAGTGGGTTGCTGGTTTGACAGTTTTTTGTTGTGGATTCTGTACAGTGGAACATACCTTTTGTATTTTAGATCACTTTCGTGTTTTCGCTTTTGCTCAAAATCTGTAATTGAACATAACATGTGTTAGAAGTCACAAGAAAAAAAGCATGACTCAAATCACTTCATGCGTTTGAAGCTCGGTCTAGTTTCGGTTAGAATGTAGCAACTTTTTTGTTCAAGCTGTTTCTAAACGTATTAATACAACAGAGGATTGTGATCAATCAATCACATAAAGATACCAAGTCAAAAGCTTTAAGGACAAAAGAAAAAAATCATGAACGCGACAAATATTAAACAACACTTTTTGCATAATGTTACAACTTTACACCCTACGCCAGACACGATTAAACACATATAGTTGTTAGCGCTTAAAAATATCGACTAATAAAAAAGCAATTTATCGAGACCAATTTTAGTTATGATTTCGGGTTTAAGGTCCGACCAGCTTTTGCTTATTAAGGCACCATGTGCTCTCCCTAGTGGTCAAAACTAAAAACAAAAAAAAAACGTATTACGGTCGTCTACAAGCATCAAAAAGCCTCTAATGGTTGTTATTCGATGTATTAATATTGTCTATGTAAGTGTGTAGAAACGCGATTTCACATTTGACAAGAATTAGCTGTAGTCGACGACTACATAGATCTGCCTTCTAGTCGCATTTAGACGGTTCTGTCGTCCGCTCGATGTCGCGTCAGAGTAGTTTTGTTCGCCTATTTGATTTTTTTGAGTTTTGAAATCTAAATAAAATCATTTAATTTTTTTGACAACAAACTTTCGGCGAGTGGTTGCGTCAAACCTGAAACATGTTGCTCCCGCTTTCGTACGGCAAAATACTTCAGACGCGGACGGAAATTCCGAATGCCTTTTTAACGCGTTAACTGTATTTTGCCCACTCCTGCATTAAAGCATTTGTGCAAACTGTTTATGTGTTGTTGCAATTGGACTGTGTTTGTAGTGCACGCCAGTATTTTACTGATTAGAAAAATGTCGTTGTTCTATTTAGTATGTAGAAAGTGCGGTATTACACGTTTTTTTCACAAAATATGCTGACACTTTGATCAAGATTGTGCTGTCAGGCGATTAGAGCAGGACTTATAAATGGTCTAGCCTTAGATACGATGAAGTATGCCCACGTTTTTGTCTGCCGTTCCCAAACTAAAATTGACAGAATACTAGCTGGGCATTTTTGACGTTTACAATATCTGGGTCAATTTTAAACAACACCATTGTTGTGTGCCATAACACTTCCTTACATTAACTTGTCTTTCTATACGTTAAGGGCCTTAAAAGGCACGAGAGCGAACAACATTTAAATTGCAGTAGCGAGCACAAGTTGGACCAACCAACTAATGTATAGACGACAAAGACGTTTTCGTACCGAAACGGCTGAAATAAATTCGTTAATGTGAAAAAATGGCTGCAGTTAAAAGCCACGTATAAACTTTGCGGAATTTAGATTAAAAATGAAAAGCTATGTAACTTACTATTTGGTCGGAAGTCCCTTCATAACAAGGAGTTGAAAGCTTCTGTGAATGAAGAAACCAATGATAAATGTTTTGCCATTTAAAAAAACAGGATGTTACATTACAGCCATGGGCGCTGGCAGCAATTTTTTCAAGAGAGGGCAAATCCTTATCAATACAAACGCACGCAGATAGATTTCGGTGTTGAGTTATTATGTACACATTATATTAAGTACAATTGCATTGACATGAAAGACTACACTCTGGAATAGGAGAAAACCAAAGTATAGTGGACTAGTTATGTTAAATGTATTAATTTATTGCATTTTCGGGATTCAAGTGGGACAAGTTACCCCTCTTGCCCCTACGTGCTGGCGAACAGGATTACAGCAAATTTAATCATTATTTTTCGTGTCTTTCACATTAGTCAACTAATTTTGAGTCTTATAAATGCAGCTGTTGATTAAATTATATACTTGATTTGATCACAGATTTGATAACACTTCAGTACTGTGGCTTTCATTTATTATTTTAGACACCATGTTGAAATGCATTAAATTACTTGACCTGTGTTTATCTAGATGTAGTTTTCATCATTGTTAAGTGAAGGTTTGCCGACTTGGCAATCATCACATTGTGTCTGATTTAATTAAGTTTCACACGCACCATTTATGAATCACATAAATTTTAATATATTTTGCTTGTTTTTGTAATATTTTAGCATTATAATGTTTACAGTTGCGTTATATTTCAAAAAATAGCAAATACTTTCAAGTGCAGGTTTCTGGTGAATGATGAGGTGTTTATTCATTACACAGATGCTAACTCTAAAAAACAGAATAACATATACAAGAAAATGCTTAATTTTTTTGTTAAAAAGTATTAGACATGAAATGTAATGTAAATTGCTTATGCTCCAGTAAAAAGTTGGGTCCCCACAGATGCTTAATAGTAGATTATGCAATTTATGGAAACATGTCAGGCTTTTGGTGCAAACAAAGCAGTAAGAAACTGTCCAAGTTGAATATAAGTCGAATATTGTTTCTTAATTTAACCCATTTTAGGGGGCTAGTGGGGCAACCACTAGGACAATGGAATCAAACAAAAAATTGCTACACCGTGTTAGTGGAGTAGCCGCTGGGGCTATCGTTTAAAAAGGAGCAATTGATACACCACAATGGCCCAACCTAAAATCCGAAATTAAAAAAGTTTCGCACATTTATTTAGTTGCCTTTATTTTGTTTACAGCTCACAGGTTTCAAGTGTTTTTACATACTGTTTGTAATGACATCAACAAGAACCTCTCAACCCAAAATAGCTTTATTATGTTTACTTCAAGTGCACGGACAGTGTCAGGTCAAACACAGGTGTAGCCCAAAGTGCAGTTACACAAATTTTTTACAGGCACCATCATGTAAATTTGTTGGTTATATCAGGTTAAACAAAACAATCAAGAGTGGAATCAGGTGTGGGTTTTGGTTGTAAACAACAACAAACGACAAACATACAATGCCAAAGTTTTAATGTCAATGCTCCATAATTTAAATAGCCCAAGTTATGTGTTTAACATAATATAACTTTCCACATCCATGAGTGATTACCACCTATCACAAGAAAACCTACAGAAACTTTATTGCAAAATGCTAAGTTTCTGATTGGTTTGCTTATGATGGTTGCCTAAACTAAGTGTAATCATTCCAAAAAAAGTTAAACCTTTTCTGTTGCTGTTGCATCTTCTCTACAGTCACCGCTTCAGAAGGTTACTTGCCACATTGTTGTCATGACGATGTGGCATGTCTTGTTGATGTCAAGGGTTGCGGAAAATCAAGACTGTAAATAATTTATTTTAGTTTCTAATTTTATGATGTAAGGGAGAGTTCACTATTGGTGAATAAGCTGGTAAGGGACACCAATGAAATGTCACTTTATCATAAGATTTAATGTAATAGACAGCATTTTTACATATGATGAGTGAAAAACACCTAATGAGAAGTCTTGTTTACACATTAGAAATGATATTCTTTACATTCTAGGGCCCATAAGTCCCTCCAACAAAGGGTTTAGGCAAATAAAGGAAAATTCAACTTAAACAAACCTTCAACTTATTTCCCATTCTTTTCATTTTTGTGTTGTCATGGTGATTTTCTTGTCATATCGGAGCTGTTGGTTGCCCTTTCCCCAGCAATGAAAACAAAGTACATTAAAATTTAAAAGTGAAAAATGTCTATCACACAGCTAAGATCAAAGACCTGTTATACACGTACCAAGCCAGATGTTAAAAAATAATAAGCAGTGTCTACATCTGTTGATCTGCGCATTTGGGTCAGCATTTTTGTTTTCATTAGAAACCCAAATCAAGTTACCCCCAGCCCATTCAAGTACCTGTCTTTGTTGTAGGAGAAAAATCCTCCCAAGGTTAAAAGGAAGTAATAACTAACATAGAGACGAAAAAACAGTAAATGTTTTCTTCTTAAGAAAGATTTTAGTCTTGTGATTGATAAACCACCACCCTTTAAAAAGCTACTTAGACCGCAGTGTGAAACATAACCTTTCATGCACTCAGGCTTGACCTTTGACTTTAGAAAAACATTGCTTTATTGCCCCAAATTTTGTACTCAGCTTTTTCCCAAAATATTAAGTAAAACTACGTTTTGTGTATTACAGGGCAAAGATGATTTTTTTGTAATCAGTAAAACCTTTTTACAAATCATCTGTGACAAATGCATCCCTCTCGCAAGTCATTGGTACAATTTCTCATTTATTTCGGGTGTTTCACACAAGCAAAACAGGCAGATATTTGTTTCTAAATGCCTAGCTAAATACAGTTGAGTAGATTTGTAATACCCAAAACGTTTTTTTTAACACAGTCTATAACAGCGCTAAACAAACTTTTACATGAGATTGCTGGCTGCACATGTCTCTGAAAACCATTGTCAAAAACTGAAACGCGAAAAGCAATGGGTGAATCCCCTTTTTTGAGAAAAAAAGCTGTGGCTAAAATGTTTAAAAAACTATTGTTATGGGCCTTTGGGTCGAAATAAGGAACTGATTCTAGACCTGACCACGAACCATCCTGTTCCCAACAGCAAACATTGAGTGACTTGACCGTTTAAGCTTAAAGTTATGGTCCCAACCGAAGTGATTTCCCACAAATCCTGCGATCCCTAATTGCAGCGTTTTAGTGCCAACCAAAATGTGTTAAGCTTTTTTGTAACCTTTACGCCCAAGATAACTCCAGTAAACGTCCAAATTTTCGCGTTATTCGGATCAGTGAATGCACCAATGACTAATAATACACAGTAGAATTTTTTTTATAAAAGGGGTTCGGATAGTCCGGATCTTTGCCAATCCCAGACAAAAGTTGCATGTTTTGCGTCTCAAAATCCGTATTTTTACGTTTGTAACGGCGCATTCGTACACTAAACTACGTTGCAATAACAAGTTTATTCATAATACCTGCTTACTGTTACATACTTGCTTCAATGTATCGTGTGCTGCAGTCTAAAAAGATTGAAACATCGTAATCACTCGGCTGACGAACCGCTAATATTACGACGTACAAATCAATTTTGATGTTTGTCGCCCAATGCTTTTTGGGCATTCAGTGCGTAAAGTTATATTGCACTAATAAATACGTTTTACTTCCATTAACGATAAGTCGCTAACCGTTTAATAAGGGACATTCAACCAACCACTACAGACATTATATCTTCGCCTAACACTGACGAATTTTACGGTCCAAGTTACTGTCACGCATAGTATAAATAGCACCAATATTTGCCATTTGCACAAACAAGCCAAGTGAAAATGTTAAACACAAAGGAATACTTAGATGCTCCACGGCAGGAGCAGATTTCTCCTCCTTATCTTTTCCTGCCCATCTTGCGGCGATTCGAGGATCGACTCTTTGGGTTTCCTGAAAGAAATTCTTTATCAGTAGGGATTTGGCCCAAACTACGTCCTGTTAATTCGAGCACTGATCATCGAATCTCGATACTCAGCGCTCGGCCAAGCATGTTTGGGATATTATGACGTCACAACATGTTGGTCGATTTCGATTTTAAAGACTAGTTCCCGTGTTTGACCTTTGAGAGTAACAAGTACGAGTGGGTTACTGGTTTGACAGTTTTTTGTTGTAGATTCTGTACTGCGGAACATATCCTTTGTATTTCAGATCACTTGTGTTTTCGCTTTTGGTCAAAATCTGTAATTGAACATGAAATGTGTTAGAAGTCACAAGGACAAAAAGCATATGTCACATGGTTCTTTGCAAGATACTAAAAACTGCAATTCATTTTTAATACAATCCAATTTGCAAGTGTATCACGGTTTATTACTTTTGTTAGGACAGATAATCCGAAAGTCTGCGGAGTCTGAAAAGTTTGTCAATTAAAAAAAACTAGTTTATCTTCTTAATATGCGGATAGAAACATACTATTTACAAACTAAACTTTTATTTTAATAATGGTTAACGATCGTTCGGGTATAGAGAGTCGCATATTTACCAACAAGGGGGATTTTGATTTTAACTTATTTTGTCGCAATGGCTTGGACCAGTGTGAGGTCGTGTATCTTCAAAGAGTCGAGTTTTCAACCACCAACACTCAGATTCTATTGAACTCCTTGAGTGACTGGACTTGTGATTCGTTCCGTATTGACTTTCCAATCTCTGCATTCGATTTTGCAACCAGACGGAGGGCATTTTGCACAAGCCTATACCCCGGATATAAGCTGCTTGTTTGTTGCCTATTAAAAGAAATACGCGACAGCTACCATGTGGGGCATGTGAATGAAACATTTGCAGTCAAATGGGCTTGAATCTAATTCAGGCCACATGCAGCACTAAGCAACAACGTTTGCTCGCAGCAAGCTATTGAGTTGACGTATAAGAAACCACATCCTGTCCTCCTTGCATTCATACTTCATGCATTTAGTTGACAGAGTACCTGTTTTTTATATTTTACGTGTTTTAACGTAGGGGTGTGCAAAGTGCGGACCGCGGAGAGGTGCGGATTTCAAATGAAGTGCGGCCAGCAAAATGATTTTTAGTGTAATACTTACGAGAGATTCCGATTCCTGTTGTTTCCACACATATTTGCGCAACCGCTCGATGTTCTATCGTCCGCTCGATGTCGCGTCAGAGTGGTTTTGTTCGCCTATTTGATTTTTGTGGAGTTTTGAAATACAAATAAAATCATTTTAGTTTCACCGTCGGATAAATTAATATTGTTTGGCATTTCCAGAAAATCTTGTTTATCAAGGAAAGATCCCATTGCACACATGGTGACGTTAAAACCAATAGTCAGATGAGTTTAACCATTAAAGATAACTAATATGTGACGTAACCGGCAAAGACACATCAACTTGTGTCTGACGCCAGACAGTATTGAGGCCAGACACTAAGGCAACAAAGCGAAGCAATTCGTCACTAAGGCATGTTTAAAAGATTAAACCTGACGTACACGAAATGACGGAACCATGCTCTAGCTATGCTGAAATCGAATCTAAGTCTAATAATAAAGAATGCACCGAATTTGTATCAAGATAAACCACGTGCGATAAAATTTGTGTCATTGATTGGAGTCAATTTATTTTGATCCCAAATGGAATATCGCTGAAATAACTTTTAGTCAACATTTTTTCAATTATAGGCGCAGGGGGCATTTACATTGTGTACAAGATACGACGATTCCTTTGGCTTCTGGCTCACGAAAACAACAGTCCGGATTTGAGTCGGGATTAGAACCCGCAACCTCACGAATACAAAGCAGTCGCACTGTTTTAAAAAAATGAATAAACGAGCACTGAGCAATCGCTACCTGTAGTTGTGAGTAGCCTCTTGACCTATTTCAACTTCAGCTACGTCACACCACGGCAACCCAGTGACGTCACTGACTGACAAGTTGTTGGCGAGTGGTTGCGTTAAACCTGAAACATGTTGCTTCAGTTTAAATCCCGTTTTCGTTCGGCAAAAATAAATTAGTCAAATGCGGAAGAAAATTCCGAATGCCTTTTTAACGCGTTAACTGTATTTTGCCCACTCATGCATTATAGCATTTGTAATAGGAAGTGCAAACTGTTTATATGTTGTTGCAATTGGCCTGTATTTGTAGTGCACGCCAGTGTTTTACTGATTAGAAAAATGTCGTTGTTCTATTTAGTATGTAGAAAGTGTCATATTACACGTTTTTTCACAAAATATGCTGACATTTTGATCAAGGTTGTGCTGTCATGCGATTAGGGCAGGACTTATAAATGGTCTGGCCTTAGATACGATGAACTGTGCCCACGTTTTTGTCTGCCGTTACCAAAATAAAATTGACAGAATGCTAGCTGGGCATTTTTGACGTTCACATTACCGGGGTCAATTTCAAACAACACCATTGTTGCGTGGCATAATACTTTCTTAGATTAACTTGTCTTTCTATACGTTAAGGGCCCTATAAGGCACGAGAGCGAACAACATTCAAATTGCAGTAGCGAGCACAAGTTGGACCAACCAACCAACTGATGTACAGACGACGAAGACGTTTTCGTAATGAAACGGCTGAAATAAATTCGCTAATGTGAAAAAATGGCTGCAGTTAAAAGCCACGTATAAACTTTGCGGAATTTAGATTAAAAATGAAAAGCTATGTAACTTACTATTTGGTCGGAAGTCCCTTCATAACAAGGAGTTGAAAGCTTCTGTGAATAAACAAACCAATGATAAATGTTTTGCCATTTAAAAAACAGGATTTTACGTTACAGCCATGGGCGCTGGCAGCAATTTTTTTAAGAGAGGGCAAATCCTTATCAATACATGATGGATTTCGGTGTTGAATTATTATGTACATACACATTATATTAAGTAGAATTGCATTGACATGAAAGACTATACTCTGGAATAGAAGAAAACCAAAGTATAGTGGGCTAGTTAGGTTGAATGTATTAATTTATTACATTCTCGGGATTCAAAGGTGGGACAAGTTCCCCTCTTGCCCCTACGTACTGGCCCCCATGATTACAGCAAATTTAGTCATTATTTTTCGTCTCTTTCACATAAGTCAACTAATTGTGAGTCTTGCAGCTATTGATTCAATTATATCTTGATTTGATCACGGTCACTTAGAAACTGAGGCTTTCATTTATTATTTTAGACACCATGTTGATATGCATTAAATTACTTGAATTGTGTTTATCTAGATGTAGTTTTTATTCTTGTTAAGTGAAGGTTTGACAACTTGGCAATCATCACAGTCTGTTTGATTTAATTAAGTTTCACACACACACCGTTTATGAATCGCATAAATTTTAATATATAAGGCTTGTTTTTATAATATTTTAGCATTATAATGTTTACAGTTGCGAAATTCTTGTGTGTTGTATATAATTCAAAAAATAGCAAATACTTTCAAACGCTGGTTTCTGATGAATGATGAGGTGTTTCTTCATTACGCAGATGCTAACTCTAAAAAAACAGAATAATATAACAAGAAAATGCTTAATTTTTTTGTTAAAAAGTATTGGACATGAAATGTAATGTAAATTGCTTGTGCTCCAGTAAAAAGTTGGGTCCCCACACATGCTAAATTGTAGATTATGCAATTTATGGATACATGTCAGGCTTTTGGTGCAAACAAAGCAATAAGAAACTGTCCAAGTTGAATATAAGTCGAATATTGTTTCTTAATTTGATCCATTCTTAGGGAGTTAGTGGGGCAACCACTAGGTCAATGGAGTCAAACAAAAAATTGCTACACCGTGTTAGTGGAGTAACCGCTGGGGCTATCGGGTAAAATGTAGCAATTGATACACCACAATGGCCCAACCTAAAATCCTAAATTAAAAAAGTTACGCACAGTTATTTAGTTGCCTTTATTTTGTTTACAGCTCACAGGTTTCAAGTGTTTTTACATACTGTTTGTAATGACATCAAAAAGAACCTCTCAACCCAAAATAGCTTTATTACGTTTACTTCAAGTGCTCGGACAGTGTCAGGTCAAACACAGGTGTGGCCCAAAGTGCAGTTACACCAATTTTTTACAGGCACCATCATGTAAATTTGTTGGTTATATCAGGTTAAACAAAACAATCAAGGTGGAGTCAGGTGAGGGTTTTGATTGTAAACAACAACAAACGACAAACATACAATGCCAAAGTTTTAATGTAAATGCTCCATAATTTAAATGGCCCAAGTGATGTGTTTAACATAAATACAACTTTCCACATCCATGAGTCATTGCCACTTATCACAAAAAAACCTACAGAAACTTTATTCCAAAATGCTAAGTTTCTGATTGGTTTGCTTATGATGGTTGCCTAAAGTAAGTGTAATCATTCCAAAAAAAATATACCTTTTCTGTTGCTGTTGCATCTCCTTTACAGTCAAGATTACTTGCCCCATAGTTTTCATGACGATAAGGGACACAAATGGAACGTCACTTTATTATAAGATTTGATGTAGTAGACAGCATTGTTAGTTATGATGAAGGAAAAACATCTAATGAGAAGTCTTGTTTTCACATTAGAACTGATATTCTTTACATTCTAGAGCCAATAAATCCCTCCAACAAAGGGTTTAGGAAAATAAAGAAAAATTCAACTTAAACAAACCTTCAACTTAGTGCCCATTCTTTTCATTTTTGTGTTGTCATGGTGATTTTCTTGTCATATCGGAGCTGTTGGTGGCCCTTTCCCCAGCAATAAAAACAAAGTACATTGAAATTTAAAAGTGAAAAATGTCTATCACACAGCTAAGATCAAAGATCTGTTATACATGCGCCAAAGCCAGATGTTAAAAAATAATAAACAGTGTCTGCATCTGCTGATCTACACATTTGAGTCAGCATTTTTGTTTTCATTAGAAACCCAAATCAAGTTACCCCTACCGATTCAAGTACCTGTCTTTGTTGTAGGAAAAAAATCTTTCCAAGGAAAAAAGGAAGTAATAACTAACATAGAGACGAAAAGTTTCTTCTTAAGAAAGATTTTAGTCTTGTGAATGATAAACAACCACCCTTTAAAAAGCTATTTAGACCGCAGTGTGAAACATAACCTTTCATGCACTCAGGTTTGACCTTAGACTTCAGGAGAAAAACATTGCTTTATTGCCCCAAATTTTGTACTCAGCTTTTTCACAAAATATTAAGCAAAACTATATTTTGCGTATTAAAGCAAAGATAACTTTTTTGTAATCAGTAAGACCTTTTTACAGATCTGTGACACATACATCCCTCTCGCAAGTCATTGGTACAAGTTCTCATTTATTTCAGGTGTTTCACCCAAGCAAAACAGATATTTGTTTCTAAATGCCTAGCTAAATACAGTTGAGTAGTTTTGTAATACTCAAAACGTTTTTTAATACAGTCTATAACAGCGCTAAACAAACTTTTTACATGAGATTGCTGGCTGCACATGTCTCTGAAAACCATTGTCAAAAACTAAAAGGCGGAAAGCAATAGGTGAATCCCCTATTTTGAGAATAAATGCTGTGGCAAAATGGTTAAAAAATATTGTTATAGGCGTTTCGGTCGAAATAAGGAACTGATTCTAATCCTGACCACCAACCATCCTGTTCCCAGCCGCAAACATTACGTAACTTGACCGTTTAAGCTAAAAGTTATGGTCACAACTGGAGTGATTTTCCACAAATCCTGCGATCCCTAATTCCAGCGTTTTAGTGCCAACCAAAATGTGTAAAGTTTTTTTGTAATCTTTACGCCCCAGAAAAGTCCAGTAAACGTCCAAATCTTCGCTTTATTCGGATAAGTGGATGCACCAATGACTCTTATCATACACAGTAGAATTTTTTTATAAAAGGGCTTCGGATAGTCCGGATCTTTGCCAAATCTGGACAAAAGTTACCTTTTTTACGTCTCAAAATCCGTATTTTTACGTTTGTAACGGCGCATTCGTACACAAAACTACGTTGCAATTACATGTTTATTCATAATACCTGCTTATTGTTACATAATTGCTTCAATGTATCATGTGCTGTGGTCTAAAAAGGTTGAAACATCGTAATCACTCGGCTGACGAACCGCTAATATTACGACGTACAAATCAATTTTGATGTTTGTCGCCTAATGCTTTTTGGGCATTCAGTGCGCAAAGTTATACTGCACCAATGAATACGTTTAATTCCATTATCGATGAGTCGCTAACCGTTTAATAAGGGACATTTTTCCAACCAACCACTACAGACATTATATCTTCGCCTAACACTGACGAATTTGACGGTCCAAGTAACTGTCACGCATAGTATAAATAGCACCAATATTGCCATTTGCACAAACAAGCCAAGTGGAAATGTTAAACACATATGAATACCTAGATGCTCCACGGCAGGAGTGGGAGCAGGAGCAGATTTCTCCTCCTTATCTTTTCCTGCCCATCTTGCGGCGATTCGAGGATCGACTCTTTGGGCTTCCTAAAAGAAAATTCTTTATCAGTAGGGATTTGGCCCAAACTACGTCCTGTTAATTCGAGCACTGATCATCGAATCTCGATACTCAGCGCTCGGCCAAGCATGCTCGGGATATTATGACGTCACAACATGTTGGTCGATTTTGATTTTAAAGACTAAATTGTTCCCGTTTTTGACCTTTGAGAGTAACAAGTACGAGTGGGTTACTGGTTTGACAGTTTTTTGTTGTAGATTCTGTACAGCGGAACATATCCTTTTTATTTCAGATCACTATTGTGTTTTCGCATTTGCTCAAAATCTGTAATTGAATATGAAATGTGTTAGAAGTCACAAGGTCAAAAAGCATATGTCACATGGTTCTGAGCAAGATACTAAAAAGTGCAATTCATTTTTACTACTATCCAATTTACAATTGTATCACGGTTTATTACATTTTAAAAAACTTTTGTTAAGACAGATAATCCGAAAGTCTGCAGAGTCTAAAAAGTTTGTCAATTATAAAAAACTAGTTTATCTTCTTAATATGCGAATAGAAAACATACTATTTACAAACTAAACTTTCATTTCAATAATGGTTAACGATCGTTCGGGTTTATATATAAAGAGTCGCAAATTACCAAAATGGGGGATTTGATTTTAACTTATTTTGTCGCAATGGCTTGGACTAGTGTGAGGTCGTGTATCTTAAAAGACTCGAGTTCAACCACCAACACTCAGATTCTATTGAACTCCTTAGTGACTGGACGTGATTCGTTCCTGCATTTGATATTTGCAACCAGATGGAGGGCATTTTGCACAAGCCTATACCCCGGATATAAGCTGCTTGTTTGTTGCCTATTAAAAGAAATAAGCGACAGCTACCATGTGGGGCATGTGAATGAAACATTTGCAGTCAAATGGGCTTGAATCTAATTCAGGCCACATGCAGCACTAAGCAACGACGTTTGCTCGCAGCAAGCTATTGAGTTGACGTATAAGAAACCACATCCTGTCCTCCTTGCATTCATACTTCATGCATTTAGTTGACAGAGTACCTGTGCATGATTTATTTACTTGACAGAGTACTTGATTTCTGATGTGTTTTCGACGGTTTTGAACTGAAAGTAAACAACTGGTGTCGAGGTAGAATGTCGCTGTCCATGTGGCTTAGGTTCGCTCTCGCCTTAGTAATCTGCAATAAATTACACGGTCATGAAAACCAACAGCAAAATTATTTAGTTTGTCGGCCGCTTGACAGTTTGTTTCAACAACAATCTTCAGGTTATTTCAACCAGTCAACGATTCGTGGTCCCCCGGGCAAGCGCGGACCCCAGGGCGCCAAGGGATTGGTAGGCACACCTGGGGTAAAAGGAGAACAGGGTAAACGTGGACCCGTCGGTCCAGTACCTCTGATAAATTGGACCAGAATCGACAATCGTATACAAGAAATAATAAATGGTATGTAGTGTTGTTCTTAACATGTTTTACATTTCAGCGACAGCAACTGAGTCAAAATATTTTACCTTTGATAGTATCCGTGCTTTATAACTTAAATGTCCAGTTATTCAGTTTTGTCACTGTGACAATGCCGAGCATGACGCGATACTTTATTACAAATTGCTTTTTAATGGCAGAAGAAAGGAATTGTACGGGAGTCGTGTACAGAGATCACTGCTACTGGCTTCCATGGACCATTGCAGCAACCACTGGCAACAGAAGAAGGTCGACAGCTGCCAATCTTTGTAGTTCGTACGGGGCCACATTGGTTGACATAGAAACTTCCGAAATGTACGACGTACTTTTCAAGTACATACAAGAAGCTTGGATGATGTACGTTGATAAACCGACATTTGACTTTGTTCAAGTTTGGCTGGCTTCCACTATCGAGGTAAACCGACATTGTCATATTATTGAATTTGTGTTCCACATACTTTATTTAAAATTACACAGTCCTGCTGCACCAACGGGGCGTGCGTATTGTAAAAATTTTTTTTCATCAATTTTTCATGTGGCACTCGCGACAAATTATTTCGGCGACCAAAACGCAATAATTATTTAGTTGGTGCAATATTTTTTTTATTTTTCATACGATTGTTCTCCAAAAAAATTTGATGCCTAATTAGATAAAAAAACACAAAAATAGGCACACCACAATGTAAATTTATTTATTCTGTGTTTTTGATAATTAGTGCAAAATATACATTAACAGAATGGAAATGTGCGAAGTTCAACTGGTGGGCCTATTTACACACGGTGGTACAAGAACGAGCCTGACGGCGACCCTCTTCTTGCATGGGCTGTTGCATCAAGATCCACGCGGGATGCTGTTAATTTTGGAATGTTTGCATCTACGAATAATTCACGTCCTGTTCCCTTTTGTCGCCTATAAATAACTTTTTGCCATTGTTTCATTCGTTTACAAATTTTAGCAGTTCCTGCGAGTAGAAAATCGAGTAATGAATGTTGCTAAAAACTTTGTGAATAACAATAAATTCCTTTTAACCATATGTTCAAAACCGCGTTTAGAAAAAAACAGCTAAAGTCTTGTCGATAACGATATTTTTAAAATGTCACGCATCGCACACGATAAAAAGGTTATAGCCAGTGATTAAAACTCCGTTTTAGATGAATAAAATTCGTATGCTTTCACCAAATTTGTCATTTGTTTTCGACAAAATAACTTATCTGTATCTTTTATAGTGGGTGACATTGTGATTTCTCCAAAATTATTGGACCAAATCATTGCAATGTACAAAGCTTTAACTGCATGCCATACACTAATAAACTAATAAAGGCAATTAAGTGATACAAACTACTTTTTGTACTGATTTTGTTCTGACCGCCCAAGTAAGGTAAATGGGAATAGCAATCACACTTACAAAAGCAAATGTTTACAAGATCATTTTAATGCTTCAGGAAATTGCAAGGCGGATTTTAATGGGAATGAAACCTGAGGTTTAATGGTACTAAAAGTTTGCAATCAGATAAGAAATGTGTTTTAACTAAGCAGGTTTAAATCGTTTGTAAAACATCACAAAATTTGCCAAAAAATATTTAAGTTATTTTGATTTGGTAAACTGTATGACGTCAATGGAGATTGCAGGGTGGATTTGGCCTGGCACATAAGGTTTGAGGGTGCTGACAGTTGGATATGAGGACGAAAACGTGAATTTGCCGAGTTAAGACGATACAATCCGCATATAACGCACATGAACTAAGGGAGTGGAAACTTTTTACCGTACAGTGTTAGCGACACTTTTGCTCTGTCACGGACGATCTGCGTTATGACTCAGCAAAGGCAATTAATGCAAAGTTTAACTACGTCAACTAAACAATTGTTACCTGCAGATGTGGTTTTCTCATTGGAATCAGCTTTTGAACTTTGCACCCGAGTAGCTTCGACCACTTCAACTTTTTCTACGTCTCATGCAACTCTGTGACGTCACCGATGCACGTCAAAGACACGTGGTTGGCGTTGAGCTTAAGAAGTTTTCAAAAAAAGTTGTTACAACTTTGCAAATCAAGCACGGCGCGTGAATTTTTATCAACTATGTTGAAAACCTATGTACCAGACCGTCTCCGTCTTCTGTCATATATTTCCACGGCAAAGCCGGCCAGTGTTGGTCTGTTCACCATCTGCTTCCATTAGCGAGCAAACAAATCTATCCAAAGACAGCGATCAAATAATCATGCGTTTTAGTGATAGATACTTTTCACGTTTTGATTTCCCAGAGCAACTAATGCACTTTACATATTTATAAAAAGCCGCAACAGTTTTTGTTTATTTTCGTTTCCGAATACCTTTAAGTTTTGTAGACGCGTTTTTTCGCTGGCCTATTAATGTATTTTTCCCCAAAAACTTTTTTTACGGTGATCGACGCTTCCTTGAATCGTTATAGTAAGCTATAAATCCAATAGCATTGCTTGTTCCAGCAGTTTCCTTCTAAATATGAGTAATATGTAAATAACAGGAATCCAGTCAACCTAATTTTTTCGAGGTTTATCATTTGAGGACGTTTGTAAATGCCACCTCCATCTGTTTCACATTGTATATCGGTTAAACACGCTGGATTGTTCGGCTACGATCTCGCCTCACTGTGATGGGACTGATAAAAAAATGTCTTGACTATCGATATCGGTAATGAATAGCGAAACCTCAACACCAATTGATTTACTGTTTAGTTGAATGTTTCTGTTACAAGAAGACGAATCTTTGCATTCATAGCAATGCCGCTTCTCCGGTTTGAACCAAACCACCGATATTATTGTACTATAACACACAATCCATGCTACACTATTGCAACACACGATCCGTTTTAAACGTTTTTTTAGAGTTAGATTGGTCTTAAAACTAGAGCACACTTGGTCAATGTGGGGGATAGAAATTATATTGGACACTTGCTTTTAAAATGCAAGTTTTGTCAACAAAGCAACACTATAGTTTTAAAAATACGATTCAAATTGTTAATTGATAGGATTACAAACACAAAGCTAAAAGACGCGCAGAAATTGATATGCATCACTGTCGCTAAAACATGTTTCGGAATTATCAGCAATTTTGCCTGTAAACGCATCAAGGACTCCCCCTAGCGATCATAATTACAAAAAATACGCGGTCACTAAATACGCACGTAAAAATCCAAAAGCTTTTCCTCAATATTGTGCGAAAAACAAGATTTGTCGATCTAAAGTGTGTAAGGCGCATTCATTCTTTTTAAGTTTGCTTACCCTTTAATCAGCCACAACAAATCACAAAATCGTCTTTGAACACGAGACGCGGTAGGTTTTGGATAATTTGCACAAAAGAGATTTTGTTTTTTTCCGCTGTCACCGAAGGTTTTGCTGGGTCGCTATTGGTTTGTTTTACGTCTGTGAGGAATTTTTATGACAATTTACGATCGTATAGCACTGTTGCTTGCAGTTGTAAAGCAACTAAATCCAGCACCGTATCAATTTACAACCATAAAAAATCAAATACTTTTGTACCCAATTGTTCAGAGCCCTAGGGTTACTTTCGCTACAGTGTCTCTAAATAAAAATTGCGTTACATCTAATGAAGTACAAGTGAACAACAACAAGCAACACATTACTCACATTCAAAAGGGCCATTTTGCAAGGCAAATTGATCAAGGGTCCATTTAAACAACAAAACTGCAAAACAACAATTTTAGGTAAATACCATATATGTCGCAATGTATTGTAACATTCATCCATAACCCAACACTCAAGTTTCCTTTAAAATGGTAACACCGCCATACTATATTACAGCACAGTTTAATGCCAACAAGCTGTTTTGGTAATTTGTCTACGAACTTGGTAATTCCATTAAAAGTGTTTTCTGGCATTTATTGGCAAAAAAGCAATAAAGGTCAAATCCTTTCTAAAACCCCTTATACGAACAAAATTGATTTGGAGTAGATTTTTAAGTCGGTTTCACATAATTTTGCCTTATGTTTTTGACTATACCGGGTACATAATATCGCGTGTATCTCCTACAGAATCTACGTAAGTGATTTCGTCCAACTCCTGCTGGTGTTGTGTGTACAAAATGACAGCCAAGAGGGTGACATTGGTTAAACGGTATAACGTCATTTAGCACCGTTCATGTTTTTTCTAACGCGTGGTCGTCTTTTTCATGTAACAAAGCCACCAGATGTGGATAAAGATGTGACGCCGTTTAAACCAATAGCTAAGGTAAAATTGCTTCCTTTCGCATAGCGCGACTGCCTTGTGCACACAAGGTTCCCCCCCCCCATCCCATCTCGGTCGCTTGTGTTTCCCTGACCAAGAAACTTAAGCGGCATTGCCCCAACCCAGAGGATCCCAATGAGTTGACCCAGATTGAAGTCACCAACTTTCAAAAATCGAAAAAATCAAATAAAAATGATCCAACGGAACTGCAATGACCCCCGTAGCTCGACGGCGGACTCATAATGAGCATCACGCATTCAGGCGTTGCTCCGCCTCCCGAGGATAAAAGTGAAACAACAAACATCCACGCGAAAATAAGATTCGGAGAACATTATTGAGTTTGTAACTTATGTTTAAATCACAGACACTAGTTTGTCTATTTACAACTGTCCTTATACAAATCGTGACAACATAGGGTTGGATTTGCTATAGCGCCACTGTTTAACAATTTTTCGCATGTCGTTGTGCGATACACGCAACTGCGGGGTTTAAGATCTGGTGATATGTGTTCAACTCATACTCATTACTGCAAACAAAAGGTTTTCAAAGACGCTTTTGTTGGAGATGACGTTATTAG
The DNA here is from genome assembly GCA_008931825.1 of Phallusia fumigata. Classification (NCBI taxonomy): domain Eukaryota; kingdom Metazoa; phylum Chordata; class Ascidiacea; order Phlebobranchia; family Ascidiidae; genus Phallusia; species Phallusia fumigata. The sequence goes on from QXVZ01004690.1 coordinate 27,023, forward strand.
CGGTGACCGAAAGACGAAGCTTGGGGTCACAGCATCAATTAATTCGCAATAGCCGTAACGTGGAAAGTTGTTTAGACCGCATCACCCACATTCAACACAAAGCTAAACACATTTTGAAATGATAATTTCGGTAGCAAGACTTGTTACCACAACACCTCCCCATAGTCAATACGATTCAAAGCTGAAATGAACCACGTCACAACACCTACCCCTTCAGTTCATCTACTTTTGTTGCATCTTGCTTTACAACACCTCGTCGTCTTCCTCGAGCATCGAGATCGTATGGAGCGTCCTCCACCTTTTCCGGATCAAACTCCTGGATAAAAAGAGGTTTTGTGATTGTATAAGAAATCCCCCCAAAACGTTATGGGGCCTGAGAGTCAATGATCTTGTTCAACCTGAGTTTCAAACAAAAGTTGCCATCTTGGCAAACAACAAAACTTTTCGCATTTAGTCGCTAGATGACGCTTCAGATCTAAAAATGCCGTTTAATTTATCGGCAGCTTACGAGTTACAAGCGGAACGTGAGCTATTTTGCAATTTTTTGTTTTGACAGCAACATGACAAAGATTATTTATTTGGTCACATACATTAGTTTGTATCAGGAAAATCCATGTTTTGGAACCGGGTAAAGTGGTAAGCAACAGCCGTGTTGCGGAAAAACAAAACATTTACAAAAATAAAAATTATACCCTTTTTTCTGTTGGAAGGGTATGTAAATAGGCTCTGATAAACACTAGACATCGGTAAAAACGTGTTGAACAAATGCACATTGCTCGTGATGACATTTGTCAGTACAAGATACGTCCCTGTAAGAAATCTTACCGGTTTGTGTTTATTGTCAGGGAGCAACAACAAACCACGACGCCTTTTATTATTGATTTCAGGCCGACAAAGTTGAGCATGAGCGGAGAGCGCAAAATCTCGGCCATCTTTATTTCCGACGTACAGCCTTTCTTGCCCTGAAAATTATTATGGGTCAAAAATTGAAAAACAGAAGTTTGCGCGTCGACCGGAGTTGTTTGCTTGCCGCCATTTTAAATTGCACGGCGGAGTGACGGTTGCAAATCTGTGCGTCATGTAGAGCTCTCAGCTAGATATGGATAATGCTTACATCAAGAATACTGGTTTGGTTTTTGACATCGTGTTAACTTTGTGACGTAACTTCATATCTATTTCCTGTGTGGGCTGATGACTCCATGTGCGCCAGCTGTAATTTCTGTTTGTTCTTTGTAGCAAATGGAAACGCGTAGTTGTCAGGTAGTGTTGTGAAACCTCTAGCTGTGAGATGGTCCAGTCCTGGTTACACAGCAGTTGGTAGATCCTTTGTTCTTTTCGTAAAGTGGTTAGGCAACTGCAATCGCAAACAGTTTATGTGTGAGGGGAAAAGATCTAAGTATCTCCCACTTGTTGCATACCTTGTCAGACAACGTTTATTGTACCATTGTGGCTGTTCATTATAATATATGCTGTGCAATCCTAATTTAAACTAGTGGTGGTCTTGAAATGCGCTAAGCTACATTGCATTGTCTGAAAAGGGCACTTATGTCAATGCTAAGAATGGGTCGTTTGTGAGGGCAGGACATTAAGTTATTTAAGCTTGATCGTGGCAGAGACAAAATAAAGACAGGTTTCTAGAAATTTGGTTAGCAGATAGTATGTGTATTCATTCTTAAAAAATACTAAGCTGTTGTAATTAATATTTATTACAGAGTTGCAAACTCCCCCCTTTGTGGGAATTCCTACCACCCCCAGGTTGAGAACCACTGTCCTAAAATATAATTTTGTTGAGTCCTTAACGATCAGTTTCCTAGTAATTTTAGGGTTAGGTGGTGTGACCGGAAAAATAACCAAATCTTGACGCTTCACGTTTGCCGTTCAACACAAGCTGTTGTTTCCGTATGTAGCCTGTACATAAAAAATGCTGTTAGTTTGAAACACAAAATTTTTTTAAATTTCACCCAAATATCGCGATTAACAATCCGATACTGCACCGGGATCAATTAATTAAAAAAGTTGTCGACATGCAGTAAATTGCTCTGCATCAACTGGAAACTATGTTCAAAAAGTAGTGATGTACCGAATCGCCTAAATTTATTTTCGGACCGATACCGAATGTTTGGCAGTTTTTGCCAAACAAAGTCTGCCGAAACAACCGAATCATAAGTGACGAACCCGTACGCAAGATGTTGAGATGATCACATGAGTTTTGCTGCATGATAGTTGTGTTGCATTATCATCTTGATTCTGTGGATTTTAAGGTTACCTTGGCCGTCATTTCCAGCCTCCAGATAAGTTTCCGATCTTTTGCCGGAAGTGGACAAAACAACAATGGTTTAATAAAAACAAAACAACAACTATTTGACCATTAAGCCCTCGTTTTAAAAAAGCATGTAGCGTAGGCAATCAGCATCACTTACGAAAAACAGCAGCATGTCACATAAGTACCCTGTTACCAGTTTTATTGTTACCTAACTAAACAATCATAAATCCAACAATCGTGTTGCATTTGTTCGTTGTAAGGCTTGTTTGCTATACTGCAAACAGATTTTGTGGTAGGTAATTAGGCACTATTGTTGATGTTGCAGAACGTTACTTCTGTGTGCGTAAAAGTTCGGTTTCGGCCGAATCGAAATAAATTATTCGGCGGAAACCAAATCTTCGGTACATCACTAACAAAAAGACAAAGCTAAAAACACCGTTCTAGTAAAATACCTTGTCGAATACCCGACACCTACATGCGATGAGTATATTCTAAACAATAAAAACAACAATATACTGTTTGGTAAACACCGAGGTGTTTCCTGATTCCACAAACGCTCATCATGTAAAACAGGATGGTATTAACATCCCACTTATTACTAATTGTAATTCCACAATATTACTAAGTTGTTTCCAAACACAATGTGGAAATGTACATTTCAGGTGATAACAACAAAACACTCAACATGCTGAGTGAAGAAGACTTAGCAACTAAGTTAAAGAAACAATGTCATTCAAATGGAGAAGAGATTATTCCAAAAGAATCATCAAAAACTTTGCATCAGTTGGGACTTGTGTACAAAGAAAAGAGCCCAGATAAGATAAGTCTCATTCAGAGTGTTGCTTTGATGACGTCAGCTGTGTTGCGGCAGCCTGACAATGTAGATAACGTCACAAAGGATCTTGATGACGTTTCCACGCACATTATGACGTTGGCTGACGCCAAAAACCCAGATAGAGAGTTTGTTAGCAAAGCAGTTGCCGAAACCAAGAAAGAAATCGAACAGTTTCGTAAAAACACAAAAGACAAACTTGCAAAGTTGAAAGCAATTTCAGATGATGTAAAAGGAGATGAACTTCATGCAATAAGGAAAAAGAGAGTTGGAGAAGTTAGAGAAGTACAGGATTACGTCACTGAAACATACAAAGACATAATGGGGCACATCGCCGAACATACAGTTAACATCATGGGGGAACCACCTTGTAAGTTTGCTTTAGTGGGGATGGGTTCGTTGGCCAAAGGCGAAGTTACCCCCTATTCCGATTTTGAAAGTGTCATTGTTCTAGAAGATGAAATTCNAATTCCAACTACCAAAACATTTTGGGGTATTTTCAATGGTTTGCCACTGTATTTCAAATGATTCTTGTTCGTTTGGGTGAGACTTTACTCCGATTCTTGGCTATTCCTTGTCTTAACAACCAATATAATAAGGAGGAAGATTGGTTTTATGACGCGTACACTCCATGTGGGATTTGTCCTGATGGATTTGCTCCTCAAGCTAGCAAGAATCCATTGGGAAGACAAACAAAGACACAGAAGAAGCCGTGGACAACCGAGCTGATTAAACCAGTCAGTGAGATGGTGAAGTACTTGGATACTGAAGAGGATTTAAAGAATGGATATCATTTGGCAGATATGTTGACCAAAACATGTTTTGTGTATGGCGATTCTGGTGTATTTGAAGACTTTGAAAAACAGGTCAAGCAAAAAGTGAACCAGATGCCTATCTTTAGCCAACGAATCCACCAGAATATCCAAGATGATTACAAACAATATGATGTACAGGCCTTTGCATTGGATTTGGCAGTCGACATAAAGCGTTTAGTATTACGGAGTTGTTCTCTTTTCATTGCACCCCTAGGTCATTTGTACAAGTGTAAGGATTTAAACTGTTTTCGCATTCTTGATGAGCTGCAGGATCGTGGTACTATCGATGCAACATTATGTGGCAAACTGAAATTTTCATTGGCCGTTGGATGTGAAATGCGTTTGAGGTGGTACAGCAAAACTTCAGGGCAAAATGATATTTTGCATCAAGGTATTGCTACAAATTCTCCATCTTGTGTTGCGCAGGTTTTAGTTGACATAGGAACAAGAGCTATCATAGATGGATTAAGCATTAGAATACCGCTTCAAGAATATGTTGTTAAATGTTTCCATGACAAACAGTTAAAACCCATAGGTTTTGTGGAATCTCATATACATGCAGTGAGTTTTGCCAGTAGGTTAAAGCTGGATGAGTTTGCTATAAAACTTATCGATGAATGCATAGACTTGGATGAGTGTAAGAATGAGCTTGACCAATTAAAGTTGCACAACATGTTGGGGATGAGTTTGTTTAATCTTCAAAGATATGAGGAGTGCGTCCGCATTAGTGAGGTAGCACTGAAACGATGCAATGGATTTAATTATATCGGAATGATTTGTAGAATTAATTATATGTGGGCTCGAAGCTTAGAAGCATTAGGAAAGGAGGAGCAAGCATTAAATCTTTACCATACGAACAACGTTTACTTCTCTACAGTATCAGGTACGTCTGTATCATGGCCGCTGAAGTTTAAATGCACCGGAGATTACTTCCTCAAAATTAAAGAATATGAAGAAGCGGGAAACTATTTCGAGGTTGCATACAACATTTTGAAGGAGAATCTCGGGCACAGAAAAGACCCGTCAACGTATTTTAAACTGATGGTGAGTCACATTATGTGTCTCATTGCACGTAGGCAAATTGATACAGCTGTTAAGATGAGTGAAGAACTAATGTACGAAAGACTAAGATTACATGTGGACAAAGAAACTGACTTTTATTTAACTCTTGTATTTCGTATTATGGGAATCTGTCTCAGAACCCTAAACAGATACGAAGAAGCTCTTGCTTACCTTGACAAAGCTGGAAAATTTCATAATAGTGAATGTTTTTTTTCCAAAGTTGAATGCTTGACAAAACTGGGCAGATTATTGGAAGCAGAGAGTCTCCTTAAAGACTTTTGGGATAAAAACAAGCCTGATTTTTTTGCATTCAATCTTAATAGGCCGATTCTTTTGAACAAATATTCTGAGTTTTGTACTTACACTTACTGCCGCATTGCTTTATACCATCATGTATTTGGTCAACCCAAAGAAGGAATGCTATTTGCCAAAAAAGGGTTTCATCTGTCATGCCAATTGAATGGTCAAGATTTGCCCACAGATGCTGCATGGATGCTTGTTACGACTTTTTTTGACTTACAACGCTATGAGGAGTGCCTTGCTGCCGCAAAGCATGGGATAAAGTTGTTTCAATTTGTGAGTAAGGATTGCTGGGCAGAGGAAAAATTTGTTGACATCGTGCGAACGTTTGCTCTCTGTCAAATTCAGTTAGGAATGGGACGAACGCTACCTTACAAATGCACCCCATCCATATTTTTTTATGTGATGAAAAGTCCCAAAACACTCAACCTTTCCTTGATCTAATTTATATCATAATGTAAAATATCATTTCCTGATCAGCCTATCTTTTGGGCTGTTACAATTTTGCTATAGTTAACCTGCCACTCGATTACCCATTTTCTAAGCCGTTTGTTGTAGCTTTCGTTTCATTAAGCACAGCATATTTTGTGTCATCGTGTTCGTTAATAACATGACTCTTAGTCAGAAGTGCGAGATATGTTCGTTGGGGATGCTAGGAAGCTGAGCCATTAGTTGGGTTGGTTATACATATAACTTGATTACAACTATATAGGGGCCCCAAGGGTCAATCTGGGTGGGAGCAGATTCACTTGCTTTGTAAAATGCAGAAGCGTTACTATCGCTGAAACAGTTTAAGAATTACGAACATTTTTGCCTCCTAAAGTACACAAATACGTGCTCGCAAGAAACGCAAAAAAATTCAAGGCTTTTTCCCATGATTTTGCGATAAATATTATGTGTCTAAAACAAGAATGTAAAAAGCCCTAAGGTGTTTTTTAGCTACCACTTGGGTTTGCTTGGTCGCTTTACTTCTGGTCTTTGCCCCCTTTTATGACGCAGAGGAATTTTTACGTCAATTTAAGATCATGTTCGATTGCTTACATCCGACACCTGCTCAATTTACTAGCAGTAAAAAAATATGTTCATGCCTAATTTATGGTGGTTAGGGCCTTAGGGTTACTTTTGATGCCCATTCAGTACATTAAAATGAGGGGAAAATTGAACTAGGTGCGAATAAACAACAAGTAACATATAACTCACATTATCGAGGCCCGTTTTCAAGGCAGAGAAACAACAAGCGCTTGGAACAACAGAACTGCAAAACAAGTTTTCGGTAAGTATCACAGTGACACAAAAACATAATGTACTGTACCACCATCCATAACCAAAAATCCCTTAAGTTTCCCTTCGAAAACGCAACACTGTCACGTATGCTGAAACACAATAATAACACAGCTAAGCGATAACATGCTCTTCATGTAATTTATGTACGAATTTGGCAATTCCACTAAAAGTGTTCATGCATTTATTGCTCAACCAGCAAAAATCCTGTTTAGGTTGAATCCTGTTTAACAAACTTTTTACAAACAAAAATGATTTGGAGTAAATTTTTAAGTCGAGTTAACATATTTTGGCCTTGTGTTTTTGTCTATACCGAGTACATAATATCGCGTGTATCTCCTACAGAAGCTGCTCAAGTGATTTCGTCCAACTCCTGCTGGTGTTGTGTGTACAAAATGACAGCCAAGGGGGTGACATTGGTTGAACGGTATGACGTCATTTAGCAACGTTCAAGTTTTTTCTAACGCGTGGTCGCCTTTTTCATGTAACAAAGCCACCAGATGTGGATAAAGATGTGACGCCGTCTAAACCAATAGCTAGTGTAAATTTGGTGCCTTTCGCATCTTATCCACGCGAAAATCAGATTCGGAGAATATTAATAAGTTTGTAACTTATGTTTAAGTCAAAGACAATAGTTTGGTCTATTTACAAGCGTTCTTATACAAATCGTGACAACAAAGTTGGATTTGCTATAGCGCCACTGTTTAAACAGTTGATTTACAGCGTTGAATCATCTGCTCGTCTCAATTTCGGTGTTTATAATGATGCGACGCACGCTGGAGCAATTGTATTTGAAAAGACTAGTCAAAACTGAATGGTTTTTGTTTGAAAAAAAAAACTTTAACGTCGTTGCTTTTATATCCGGATCACAGACTAGGTGAAAGTGGTCGACAACCGGATGGACCCTTTGGTTCTTTAGGTGAAAATCATTTCCAATTGAGTGTTTTATCCTTTTATTCCACGCAACTACACAAAATGGGTGCGATTTGGTCGCAAGATGATAATACACCCTGCAACATCGGCTGTGTGGGAACCTAAACATCTGCGCTTGTTTTAAGCTCACTGTTGTTTTTCCAAGTTAACAAATCTTACAGAAAGTTCATACCACACAGCACCTTTACTTTGTCGTGCCAATGCATGTCACGGGCAAGTTAGTTTGAGACAAGAAGTCTCAAACTAACTTACCTGATTAGGTTTGCAGACAAGTTTAGTTTAGAATACACTTTTTTGATGAATAGTAAAATCACCCAAAATGTGTTGAAGTATTTCACAGAGAGATAAAGTTAGCGTTGGAGCTAAACACTCTCAGGTCAATGTTTTTTTTGCAGGGTCCATTTTGACAGTAGAAGTAAAAATGTTAACAAGAAAACAAAGTATCTCTGCAACGCAACGTAGTTTTTCGTAGATTGTCAGCCGAATAACACACGGAGATTTTCTTCCTACACAAAAAAGTTCTTTGTTTCGCAAAGGTAAAAAATAGGGCGTGGTCTCCTTGTAAGATAAATCAAACGTATCGGCTTTAATCAGACGACCTGTGCGCTGGAATATATTTACCAATCCATCGCGTTTGTGTAACGAGTCAATAGACCGCGACAGTGCGTTCGTCATTCAGTCCAATGAAAGGTCAACACAGAGCGTGCTCGGACAAAGAAAAACATGGTTAGGAATTGGTCATTTAAATTTTCAAATAAATTTCGCTGCATATTGGTATTTTGGGGTAACAGTGCTGTTGGTATATGCCGATGGATATATTTTGAGAATATACAGAGGACGCCTTGTCACAGGTTGGAAAATTTGACAGTTTTGTGTTTCTGTGTTACAGACAGTTACAACGTTTAAAGGTTTGCAAGAACAAAAAGTAAACAGATTGTCAAAGAGTCAAAGAAAAACAATGTCTGCATGGAATAGAATAATATCTAAAGATTTAGCAATCTATGTAATCTTGTGTCGTAACGAGTCTGTGATAAATAGCTTAATTGAGCTTGATACACACATCAGTAATAAAAATTACAAAAACTGACTTTATGTTGTGTGGAAAATGCGATGACAAATTTGGAAACCTTGACTGTTAGCTTCTGGGCATTAGTTAACCTACACAAGGCGCAGGCTAATTTTCTTCAACACAACAAATATCGCAAACCAGTTTAGTAAACTTGTACTCCCCATATCAAAGAGGGATGGTTTCTTTTATTTTAAACGCACACCTTAGCTTGAGAAGCTGACTATGATACCAACAGATTTTGTCTGTATTAACGGTTGATATTGTGACAACATAGTGGAATCTTCCACCAAACTGGATAAAGGCTAAATCAGCGAGGAAAATGAAGGTTGATGCAAAAATGTACGAACAGGAATTTAATGCCTATTTACTTACGATTTAGTCCTATCGTAAAACATTTCAACAACGCTGTGTAACCCCAACCGTATAATTTGTCACGCAGGTTCATAGGGAGCTAGCGCAGACTTGTGTTGATTAAGTGATTCTGTTTTGTGCGGGAATTAGCACCATTATTCTGCAGCTTATTTTGAAACGTAACATCAATGAATTGAAATTCCACGAATTTTACAAATGTTTGCAGACAGAAGTTCAGTCGTTTTGTGTTAAAAATCACCTTCTTAATTTTGTCGATTAGTTATGGCCAAACCAATATACGGGTTTTGGTCTTGCATTGATTAGTAAAACCTGTCCCTATATTATAATTACTCTGTATTTAACTAAACTTGTAACTTTTAGGAAATTACTTCTTTGTTACAATAATAAAGAGCTTCATTTCAAACTGTCTGCTGCAGTTGTGTTTTACGTTTTTACCTGGCCGTGGAACGATCCACGTGGAATGAAGCTGCGCAAAATAAGTTTGTGCCAGTCTGGATCGAAGTACTAAAACACTTACAGACGTAACACTTTTAAAAAACTATTACAGTGCATGTGCATTTTAGGCATTTAGTGTATTGACAGCAAAAAAAAAGCAGTATGAAAGTGAAAAAGGCTTAGCAAATAAGTTAAAAAAACAATGTCATTCAAATGGAGAAGAAATCAATCCCAAGGAATCAGCAAAAACTTTGCATCAGTTAGGACTTGTGTACGAAGAAAAGAGCCCAGATAAGATTAGTCTCATTCAGAGTGTTGCTTTGATGACGTCAGCTGTGCTGCGGCAGCCTGACAATGTGGATAATGTGAAAAAAGATCTTGATGACGTGTGCATGCATATCATGTCGTTGGCAGATGCAGCAAATCCAGATGCAGAACTGGTGAAGAAAGCTGTCGCCAAAACCAAAGCAGAAATTCAAATATTACGTGAAAATACAAAAGACAAACTTTTAAAGCTGAAACCGATGTCAGATGACGTAAAAGGAGATGAGCTTGATGAAATAAGAAGGCAGAGAATTGAACAAGTTAGAGAAATACAGGATTATGTTACTGACGCATACACAGACATAATGAGCCACATCGCCGAACATACAGCTCACATAATGGGTGAACTACCTTGTAATTTTGCTTTGATTGCGATGGGCTCATTAGCAAAAAGAGAGATAACCCCATACTCGGACTTTGAAAGCATTATCGTCTTGAAAGAAGGAATACAGAAAAACATGAAATACCAAAACACCTTGGAACGCTTCCGATGGTTTGCAACTGTTTTTCAAATGATATTAGTTCGTCTGGGTGAAACCTTACTCCGATTCTTGGCTATTCCATGTCTTAATAATCCATTGAATAAAGATGAAGATTGGTTTTATGACGCACACACTCCATGTGGGATTCGTCCCGATGGCTTCGCTCCTCAAGCTAGTAAGAATCCATTGGGAAATGAGATTGAGCTGATCAAACCAGTCAGTGAGATGGTAAAGTACTTGGACACTAACGAAGATTTGAAGAACGGATATCATTTAGCAGATATGTTGACGAAAACATGTTTTATGTACGGCAACTCTGGAACATTCAAAGACTTTCAAAAAGAAATACAGAAAAAACTAGACGAGATTCCTATCTTTAACCAACGAACACAGCATAATGTTCAAAATGATTACAAACTTTTTAAGATGACTGACACACTTCAAATTTCGGAAATAGACATTAAACGTGTTGCATTGAGGAGTTGTTCTCTTTTCATTTTATATCTTGGTCACCTACACAAATGTAAACATTCAAACTGTTTTGATATCCTTGATGAATTGCTCAATAGGAAAACTATAGATAATACATTGCATGGAAAACTTCAATTTTCGTTGGCAATTGCATGCGAAATGCGTTTGAGATTATACAGCCAAACTTCAGGCCAAAACGACATTTTACATCAAAACTATATAAAAGGGCATGAACCTTGTATGGTGACGGTTTTGAGACACATAGGAAGTAGGGCAGTCATAGACGGATTAAACACCTCAGTATCGCTTCAACGATATATTGTCGAATGTTTTGATAAAAGAAAAATGGAATCTGTTAGTTTTATGGAGCGGCCTGTAGTCGCTGTGTGTTTGTCTGTTCAATTCAGGCTCCCTAACTTTGCATTGAGGTTGATAAATGAATGTGAGGATTCAGATGAATGTAAGAATATGCATGACCAACTAAATTTGCAACTTTTGTCGCTGCAGAGTTTGTTGTACTGCGGAAAATATGAAGAATGTATCAAATTCAGTAAAGCAATAGAAACAAAATTACTCAAGCTTGGTTTATTCGATTGGGTCTGCAACCATTTGCTAATATGTGTTAAAAGCTATTTTGCATTAGGGAGGAAAGTGCAAGCATTGGAATGTTTAAAAATGTTGAAACTATACCATGCCAAGAGTACAGAAAATCTTGTATCCAATCTAGAGCTTAAGCTAGTCACTGGAATTTGCAAATGTGAACTTGAAGACTACAAAAAAGCGAGAAAGCATTTGGAGCTTGTACACAACGAAGTAAAAAATGATTACCAAGACAAATTGTCGTTTGCCAACTATTATAATTTGATGACGAACTACAGTAGTTGTCTCAAAAATTTGGATTGTTACGAAGAAGCTCTCGGGGTGATCGAAAAACTAATGTACGAAAGACGAAGATTGCATGTAGCCGAAGACACTGATATGTATTTAAATTTGGCATTTTTCTTGAAGGGTTGTGTTCTGTGTGACCTAAAGAGATATAAAGAAGCACTTGGTTACCTTGACAAGTCATGGAAAAGTAAAATGTACCGTGGAATTCGTTCAAAACGCCATGTTAATGACTATGTTGTTTTAAAAGTAGAATGCTTGGCAAAGTTGAGTCGGACATCTGAAGCTGAAAGTTTGAAAGATATTTGGCATAAAAAAACAATATCACTTTGTGTAGAAGGACTAAAAGAACCATCTTGGACAGAATATACTGAATTCTGCAGTTTTGTTGACAACATAATTGCTATAAAACTTTATAAGCAAGGTCTACTACAACAAGCACTTGTATACGCCAAAAAAGCGTTTTATTCATCGTTTTTTTTCGGTCCAGCAAAACTTTGTGATCTGTCCATATCCGTTGCATGGATTCTAGTTTTAGCTTTTTTTAAATTACGACGCTTCCAAGAGTGTCTTGCTGCAGCAAAGCATGAAATTAAGCTGCGTCAGTTTGTTTGTAAAAACTGTTTTGAGGAGGAAGATTTCACTGCAATTGACGTTATATTTAAACGCTGTGAACAAGAGTTAAACATGAAACCAACGCTTCCCTACTCATGTACTCCATCTATATTTCATGTGGCCGGCGGTCAAACATAATTTATAGCATTATGCAGGATGGTACTTCAGGATTCCCCCGTTATAGTTACGATTGGGTCACTGCTTTGCCAGTTTTTTTATTGTAGATTCTAGGGAGTGGAACATACGCATAGCCTTCGTATTTCAGCCGAACATTGTCTTATTGCTTTTGCTCAGAGCATGACTCAAAATTACTTTTACGTTTTTCGCTCGGTGTATTTTTGCTGGGTTGTTTGCATTTTGTTTTATGGCGCAAGCTGTTTCCATACCGTAACGCAAAGAAAGGTTTGGATTTATATATCATGAGTAGCGTTCATAAAAATTACAACATTATCGCTTTAGCAGTGTGTCGTAACACGTTTCTTTTCACAATATATGTGTGTTTTATTTTCCGAACAAGATTAATTATATTTTGTGACATTAAGTCTTATAAATTATATAGCTTCAGTATTATTGAGGGCAGCATCAGAAATTGTACACAACAAAATGCCAACGTTTTTTCCACTGTTTTGGCAATTATTTTGGTATTATTTTCATTTTTGAGCCAGTGATAGGTGCACCTAAGTCGCAAATATAACACAAGCCTGGGCCATGACCACAAAAAAATTTGATTTTTTGTTCAATGACAAGTAAAATTAGGTTTGCACACCAAATGGGCAAATAAAAACTTTAAAGGATGAAAAACGATCAGAGTTAACTAAAAACGATTGATGTGCTTAAACTAAAAAGCTGAATCACTTACTGTTTGACTGGCGATTTTCTCTAACAAGCTTTGTTAGCTCGTGGCTGATCAGCTTCTGTAAAAAAACAAACCAAGGATAATATTTCCACAAATAAAGAGACTTTACGCACATTTACTCATTCGGTTATATTACTTCTTATGACCGAGTTATATTTTAGTCTAGCAGGACTATGTTGTGTGGTAGCAGTATATTAACACCAGCGGTTATAAATGCGTGTTCTGATTCCAAAACATTGCTATACTCGAAGGGTTTGCATACAATGCAACATAAGTTATGCCTTAGTTAATCCAAAACTAAAAGATGCACGAAATAAATTTGACGCAAATTTGTATCACGTAATAGTTCCACAAGCCATATTTCAACCGAATAAGTTCGTTGTTTAAGTTACGACTTGTTCATGTCTGTTGACGCATCATTTGCTCCCACTAGCGATCAAAACTAGAAATAAAAATGTCCCTAGATGGCGATCGAATATTCATGTGGTTTGGTGATAGTTTCTGTTCACGTCTTGATGTAACAGTGCAAACATGCGCGAGTTGAGTTTTTTTGTATCAGGTCGATTTATAATTCCCAACAACGATTTACACGCTGGATCATGCGATTAATCTTCTACCACTGTTCCCGACACAGTCTGTTGTGTTTGTTCGCGTGTTTAATGGATATCTGCATGTCACAATAAGTTTTAAGAACCAAAAGAGAGGTACACGCAAGTCGTGATGTTCATATTGTGTCTCTAGACACCGAATCAACGTTAACTATACTCTAATGACTAGGTCTATTAAAAGTGTTTTTAATGTGGTATGTAGTGTCGCAATTTTTGTTTAGCCTGTGACTTGCTGATTTCGCTCGTTGTTGCGACATACACCTGATCGATTGTGCAACAAGCGTGACAGGCTACACCTTACACGAAAGTCATGTGTGTGCGCCTAAGAGTTTATTAACGTTGAACAACTTGTCAGCTTCTGCGCAGGAGCTCAAAGCTATTGGAGGCACTGGATAAAATTTATAAACACAAAAAAAAAATAGTTTTGGTACAACATTACTCCCTTTATCACATACGAATAAACGCACAAAAATTGACTAATTGATAAAAAGACTGAGATAAACCAATTTCATGTGTAAAAAAACAATTGGATCAGAACATGTTTAACTTAAGGTGATTTCGCGTTTGCGGTGTGACCAACTTTAGCCTATGAACGCACCATTTGCTCTCCTAGCGGTAAAAACTAAAAACAAGCAATTGTTTACTTACCTTTTTCCGTTTTTAAGGAAGAGACATTCAGTCGTAATCAATGCTTTGATCAACGTCACTGCAAAACAATAAGATTAAAATAAATAAAAAACTATTGTCAAACGTGTGTGCCATTAATGTTTATCCACATACACCTATGCGCAAAAAAAAAGAAAAAGTTTACTTGAAAATGCTTTCACGTAAAATAAGAACTCAGATGGGTCTGACAAACAAATGACTTTGCCTATGTTGGATACAAGCCTTCGTGCAAAGCATAAGGTACCTTTGTTATTGCAGATAAGGGCAAACAAATTTGTTTTTAAATGTGGCAAACAGTGTGTATTCAGTCTTGTTGACTCTCTGACACAGATTTGCAAATTGTTTCGACATCCAAGTGACCGATTGTGCAACAAACATGGCAGGTACCCTACAGGAAAAGTATGACGTGCAACAGGACAATTTTTAACTCTGTAAATATTTCCATCTTTGGCGTGAACAACAAATTTAGAAACTGACAGAGTGGTGTTTCATGCAGCAAGGGAAATCGAATCTTCTACACACAAAGTAAATATAGATGTCAACTCTCCCCGTTCGACGGTCGTCAAGACCAGAGCTTTAAACGTGTTAAAAATGATGAAACTGCTTAAATGCAAAGTAGTTTTACCGCCAAACAGCGCACCACATTGAAAATGTGTGTTTTGGGCTTGAACGCACGCTACGAGAAAAAATTCCTTGTTGTTTCGTTTGGTCGACAGTCTACATAGACCTGTCGTGTCGCGTTCAGACAGATCTGTCTTCCGCTTGATGTCGCGTCAGAGTCTTTTCTTCGCCCATCCAAATTTTGGCCAGCACATAGTCAAGTTTTTAAAACAGTCGCGTTTATGGTTGTGAAAATCAATAGTCAGCTGTGTTCAAGTATTTGAGATTGGTTTCACACAATTTTTTGTGAAACTAATATGTGACGTAACTGACATTAGACAAACAGTATCGGGGACAAAGCATAGCGAAGCAATTCGCCACTGACGCTTCAGTGACGTCACCATGCTCTAGGTAGGCTGAAACTAAATCTTAGTGTACTAATAAAAAATGCAATGTCCAACCACAGGTATATGGTGAAGTCAAACTATGATAAAAGGTCGTCCGGAATAATTTCTTTATTTCAAAGGTGGTAAATTTTAAAAGATTGAATGCTATAACAAACTCGACGCAAGAGTAGAGAGCGCGGTAGTGCTTAAACAAAGGAGAATCAAAATCCAACATAAACACACACATTAGACGCAATTGAGGTGTAGCTAAAACATGTGGATCACCTGTTGAGTGTTGAATGTCAGGTGTATCGTCAGCTGTGAACAAAAGTCAGGTCGACCAAGCTGATGTCACATGAACCTAATTAGACAGAGTGCATAAGAATTACAAGTTACATAGCGAAAATAAACTCTCACTCATAAACAAGCAGACGCGACTGTCATTAATAGGTGGTATCGTCTAAAGCAGTGTTTTATGTGCCTTTGGCCAAAGCTGAGCATGTTTTTGCTTCAATTCGAATCGGACGATTTTAGTAAAATTAAAGTCACCGAACCACTTCAGTGCGATAAAATCTTTTAAGCGGTACGAGTTTTTAACACACATTTTGAAAAACTGTTCAAGTGCGGTAATATGAAAGAAGAAAGCGTTTTTTGGATAAACTGTTATTCCATGCTAATGACAAGATAAACCGAAACCCATTTAGCTCCTAAAACCCGCTGACAAATAAATATGCTCGTGACGGCACCTGCATGTACAAGATGCATTTTTGTCGCTTTAATAAAAGCTCCCGGTACGTGTTGTACATAACAAAGCAACAGCGCGCTACGACGCCATTGTCAATGATTTCAGGCAGAGGATTTTTCTGAGGAAAAATAAACAGGACCTCGTGAAAAGTTTCCAACAACAAAAGCTCACATGACTGCTCCAAACAAAAGCTTGAATGAGTGCTGCGTCGCGCCGTATTGACACAAAAAATCGAAAAAAAGAATGTTTGTTTCCAAACACAGCGCCAATATTATGCGATGTGTGGCAACATGGTCGTCGCCCTTTGTCAGCTTGCGAGGAGAAAAAGCTAAAAGCTTGTTGAAAATTAGGAAAAAGAATTACAAAAAAAGCGAAAGTCAGAAACGATGTTCATATCAGGTGTGGACCTAGCTGACAAAACTAGACAAGCTGAGTTTAGGCAAACTGAAGTCACCAAACAACTTTAGTGTGACAAAATCCTTAAAGCGCTAAGCTGACCTTTAAATCCGACTAGTAAATTTTGTAACATCTTACAAAAAACTGTTTTAGCATGTAAAAATGAAGTTTTGTTTCAGAGCAAATGAAAAATGAAGTTTTGTTTTTGTTGGACCGCCGATTGGTTTGGTTAAAGGCTATCCAACATGGCGAGGGCCCCTGTTGTATTATTTTTCCCTCAGTTCTTAATATGCTGGTATTTTGACTGGCCTTTGCAGTAAGGTTACAAGTAAGAGTCTTGTTTTCGGCCCAGAAACATGGCAACGTTACTTCTAAACCCAAATAAACTGTAAAGTTGTGAGGTATCCGAAAAACTTACATTACAAAACTCTGCGGGTTAGAAAAACAAAAAGCCACTAGTAGAGATTGAAAATAAAAGTACATGTACAAAAACAGGACGTTTTTTCTGTCAATACCAGTGAATGGACAAAACAGCGATAAACATTGTACCAATGATACATAAACTAAATAACATTATTACAGACGATTGTTTGGGTTACCAATGAGTCCGTTGGTCTTACCAATGAGTCCGTCGGCTGGTGTAAATGCCCCGCTACTTGCCGCGAGATCAAAAAACCGTACCGCAGGGGGGGGGACGCATCTGGTGTGAATCAGCCTTTACATTGTTGGGCGTCGCGTCGTATTGACACAACTCTCAGCATTTGTATCAAGTTATTCGTGGCGAGCGTCACCCTTTGTCAGCTTGTCGACGTAAACAACTAGACAATTGTTAAGTCACAGATTCAAGCTATGTGGAAAAGCTAGAAGCGGTGTTGCGTCGTCGTATAGGGATCTCACTTTTGTTGGTCGAATTTCGCAAGCGGGTTTCGTTTCAGAAAGTTGACGAGAAAAAATAAACAATACGTTGTATAAAATGGTTGGCGTTTGCTTTTGCTGCCATTACAGGGCCTAAAAATAAAACGTGTGTGTATCTTTAAAGTTTAAACGTGCTTTAACGAAAAACAAATTGAAATAGTTATTATGTCAAGTGAAAGTGATTTAGCAAACCAGTTAAAGAAACAATGTCATCCAAATGGAGTGGAAATTGACCAAAAAGTTTCAGCAAAAACTTTGCATCAGTTGGGACTTGTGTACAAAGACAAGAGCCCAGATAAGAAAAGTCTCATTCAGACTGTTGCTTTGATGACGTCAGCTGTGTTGCGAAACCCTGACAATGTGGATGACGTCAAAAAAGATCTCGATGACGTGTGCATGCATATCATGACATTAGCGGATGCTGCAAATCCAGATGCAGAACTGGTGAAGAAAGCTGTCACCGAAACCAAAGCAGAAATTCAGATATTACGTGAAAATACAAAAGAGAAACTTTTAAAGTTGAAACCGATGTCAGATGACGTTAAGGGCGATGAACTTGTTGAAATACGAAGGCAGAGAGTTGAACAAGTTAGGGAAATACAGGACTATGTTACCGACGCATACACAGACATAATGAGCCACATCGCCGAACATACAGTTCACATAATGGGTGAACTACCATGTAAATTTGCTTTGATTGGGATGGGTTCCTTAGCTAAAAGAGAGATAACCCCATACTCGGACTTTGAGAGCATTATCGTCTTGGAAGAAGGAATACAGAAAAACACGAACTACCAGAACATCTTGGAACGCTTCCGATGGTTTGCAACTATTTTCCAAATGATATTAGTTCGTCTGGGTGAAACCTTACTCCGATTCTTGGCTATTCCTTGTCTTAACAATCCATTCAGTAAAGACGAAAATTGGTTTTATGACGCATACACTCCATGTGGAATTTGTCCAGATGGATTCGCTCCTCAAGCTAGCAAGAATCCATTGGGAAATAAGACTGAGCTGATCAAACCAGTCAGTGATATGGTAAAGTACTTGGACACTGAAGAAGATTTGAAGAACGGATATCATTTGGCAGATATGTTGACCAAAACATGTTTTGTGTACGGTGATTCTGATGTATTTCAAGTTTTTGAAGAAAAAGTAGAGAAAAAAATCGATGAGATTCCTATCTTCAACCAACGTCTACAGCAGAACGTTCAAAATAATTGTAAACTTTTCAATCTGTTTGATAGACTTCAATTTTGGGACATAGACATCAAACGTCTTACATCAAGAAGTTGTTCTCTTTTCATTTTTTATCTTGGTCACATCCACAAGTGCAAATATTCAAACTGTTTTGATACCCTTGATAAACTGTTAAACAGTGAATTTATAGAAAAGGCATTGCATGGAAAACTTCAATTTTCGTTGGCAATGGCATGCGAAACGCGTTTGAGGCAGTACAGTCAAACTTCCGGCCAAAACGACATTTTGCATGAAATCGATATGAGTGGGCATGAACCGGTTGTGGAAGAAGTTTTTAGACACATAGGAATTAGGGCAATTATAGATGGATTAAACACCTCAGCAGCGCTTCAAAACTATGTTTTTGAATGTTTCGACAACAGACAAATTAAATCTACCAAATTTGTGGAATGGCCTACATACGCAGTGTTTTTGTCCGTTAGCTTCAAACTGCCTGAATTTGCAATCAAGTTAATAAGTGAAAACTTGGATGAATGTAGAAACGACGGGATTTTGCAGCACCTCTTGGAGTATAGTTTGTACATGTGTGGACTATATGAGACAAGTCTCGAAGTCGCCGAAAGAGAAGTGACACGACTAGTTGACCTTGGTTTGTATGATTAAGCCTGTAGCCATTTGCGACAATGCATCAACAGTTTGTTTGCATTAGAAAGGTACAAAGAAGCACTGGAGTGTTCAAAAAAACTGAAATTCTACCATTCCAAGAGTGTATTTTGTTCGTACAAACCTGATATTGACATTTACATTGGAAGTTGCCTATTAAAACTCAAAGAATACGAAAAAGCACAGAAGTATTTGGAGCTTGCATACAACGAAGTAAAAGATGATTTCCAATTCAAGTTATCATATGGCGAATATTTTGATTTGATGGAGTACTACTGTGAATGTCTCGAACATTGGGGTTGTTACGAGAAAGCTCTTGAGGTAAATGAAAAACGAATATACGAAAGACAAAGAATACATCCATACGAAGAAACTGATAGTTATTTAGCTTTGGCATTCCTTTGTAAAGGTCGCGTTCTGTGTTGACTGGAGAGATACGAGGAAGCTCTTGGCTACCTTGACAAGTCATGGAAGTGCATGGTTCTCCGAGATTTCCTCATAAAGACCCAATATGGCCAATATGTTTCCGTTCAAGTTAAATGCCTAACAAAATTGGACCGGACATCAGAAGCAGAAAGTTTGAAAGACATTTGGCACGAAAAAATGAAATTTTCTGCAGCAGACGAAAAACTATCACCATGGAGGGATTATTTCGAATTTAGCTGTTTTGTTGACAACGCTGTTGCTTGCGAGCTTTCCCTACAAGGTCGATATCATGAATCAGTTCGATTCTCCAAAAAAGCATTTCATTCGATCTTCTATTTGGGTCGACCAAAACATGGTGAGCTGTCTACGAAAGTTTTAGGGATGTTAATTAAAACTTTGTTCAAGTTGCGACGCTTCAAAGAGTGTCTTGCTGTCGCAAAGCATGAAATTAAGTTGTGTCAGTTTGTTTGCGAAAACTGTGTGGAAGACGAAATATTTACTAGAATCGTCAGAAGATTTAGAAGATGCGAAGAGAAGTTAAATAAGAAACCAACACTTCCCTACTCATGTACTCCATCCATATTTTATGTGGGCGAAAGCCGTGCATGTTTTCCAGTGTTTTTGACTTTCTATTTTTAGTTNAAACCAAAAGCCGTTTTAGAGGGTCATGGCGTAATTATAATACAATAAAATTTGTTCAGTCTTTTTGTTTAGACCTAAACAAAGGAAAATCCAAAAACTAAAAGCTCTGCCTACCGGGAATCGACCGCGGTGTTTGTTGATATTTATTTTAATTCTAATGTTCCTCTCACATGTTAGTTACGCCCTAATGCTTTTTTACACTCGTCCACGTGTTATAAGGCAACAAAGCTTATACCTGCTTATCGTACTAGCCGAAAAACATATTTATAACCCTACTTTCTAGGAAAGAAATGCAATTATAAACGTACTGGTGTTTTTACGTTTATTTCGCCAATACCTTTTTTACATTTAGTGATTGAAGTTAAAAATCAAATTAAATACAACATAAGTAACTTACTACTTACGTCTTTCCGTTTTAACAGGAGAGATCAACAGCCGTAATCAGCACTTAGATCTACACCACTGCAAAACAACAAGACAAAAATTAAAAAAAAAATTGCTTAACATAGACAATATTGGTGTTTATCGAGAGAGAGACAGCGCACCAGAGCGCCAATGTTTGTTGTGAGCTTTAGCGCCTGTTGCGAGGAAAAAATGGCTTTGTCTGGTTTGGCCGACGGTCTGCACAGAACTGATGTATAGTCGCGTTCAGATGGCTACCATCCGCTCGATGTCGCGCCAGACTATTTTTGTTCGTCTATCCGATGTTTGTTGAGTTTAGAAATACAAATGCAATTTGTTTTGGTTTCCAATTCAGCAAACCTAACATTGGCCGACATTTTTATGAAAAAACTATTTACCAAGGTGGAAAATCGCTTTGTACACATGGTTAAGTTTTCATATTCAATCGCGTTTTTACATTCAACCAGGCGAGTTCATTGTCAAACTAATATGTGACGTAACTGGCGATGGTCAAGATAAAACCGACCAAACCGTGTCTGACGCCTGACAGTATTGAGTTCACGGACAAAACGTGTTTGTAGAGAGATTTTGGTTGTAAATTTTTACATGCTAAAAGCAGCTCTTGGATCGCACGACGATCTTTGTGGCAGAAGCACGAATCAACCAGTCTTTTACTGATCGCAACGATTAGGATACCGAACGCTTGATTCTCGGGTGACATGGGACTTTAGTCAAAAACGTTTCTTTACCGTTCCGGTTTGTTTACAGATGATTTGCCACGGCGTTTCCGCAACCGGACTGCTGGTGTTAAGCCCCCTGCTATTTCAAGCGTCGCGCGGAAAATCCGATACCAACCGCAGCCGCTACGCATCGCCAGTCGTAACCGTTAACCGCGTCTGGTGTGAATCCTGCTTTAAACGTGTGCCGATGTGTTTTATTCTTCAATCATTATTTATTTTCCAAACTTTTGAATGAGGCAGTGCTTGTTCGGGGTGTTGAAAACCCGAACTACGTTCACTGCCAACAAATAGACAAACATCTAAAATATTGCTAAAAAATGTATATTTGTCACCTGTTGAGCGCTGGTTGTCAGGCGTGCCGCCTTAGCAAGTCTATGGAGCGTGGAAACGTTTTACCGCAAAGTGTAAGCGGCAATTGTGCTTCGTCACGCACCATCTGCTTTGTGACTCAGCAAACTTTAAAAGAAGTAAGTAATGACGTCTAATGTGCAAAATATCAACTGCGCAATGGGTTACCTGTTGTTGTGAGTTTCGTAGCAGGATCAGCTTTTGAACTTCAGTATAGAGCGCTTCAGTATATTCGACCACTATAACATGAGCAGCGTCACTCTATGACAATTCTGTGACGTCACCGATTGACGTCAGAGACACAACGCTGTCCTGCATCAAGTCTGGGACTTGTTGCATCAGATAGAAAAGCTGTTTTCGAACAGAAAAAAAACTCATTCAAAGTGGCTTTGGGGTATTTTTAATGCAAGTGCAATGCATTAAACAACATTGGTTCAAAACAGGTTTACGGAATCGTGGTCACTGCATCTGCCTTTTATAACCGGTATTGGGACCATATCTTGAACTGTTACACGATTAGCAGAAAACTACCGGTGTTTTAGGCGAGAAAAGCAAAGTAACTCGACACGTACTAGAGATCAAGTGTGACGTGCAGGTGATAGCAGATAACGTTGGCAATGACGTCGCATGCTTCACGTAAACCCGGGTTCAAAACCGTCAGAAACTATGTTAAAAGGAACGCCCCCCCACCATCATAGCAAATTGTAAAACTTCGCAATGCGATAGAACAAAAAGCAACTGCACAAAATGCGAAGTGCTCAGATCGAGGAGAATAAAAACGGAATAGAATCACTCAACTGCAAAAGTACGACCAAATCCACGCACAGCTAAAAATACATCGACGATGTTGTGTGTTGTTGCCAGGTGTGTCGTCTCAGTCAGTCTGCGAAAAGTAAAAATTTTAACCACAAAGGCTTATTCGACGAACCCAATTTGTCACGCACATTCATTTACCAGCTAGGTAAACTGCCAGGTAATAAACTCAGACCCAGTTGTAGCAGATGTCTAGTAATTAGTACTAAAGTCGTATGAGGAAAAAGTTGGCAGTGCGTCAATTGAACATTCTTAATTCAGAATTAAGAAAACAAGTTTGCAACTAGGGTTTTTAGCTTGTAACGAATTTTTTATAGGGTATGTCCAATCAGCAAAGCAATAGTTGGCATAAAAGTGTTTTGTGTTTTAGCTGAAATATTTTAATAGCAGTTCCACTTCCCACACTGCTGCAAGGAAATGAACTAAATGTAAAATACATCAAAATTTTCAACNTACTTTACTCAGTTGGCCTAATATGTAAATTTAATGATGTTATGAATAAAATTATGCCAATATCAGTTATCTGCATTGACATATTAACGAATAATTCAAGAGATATAAAATGTAAATAAAAAGTGAATTGTATGATCTTACCCACTATGTAATCAAAACTGTCGACTGCATATTGCTGGTTATGCCCTTGGAATGTAGAAATGAATGGTGTGTACAGGACAGGGAGTAAGTCAGTCTGCTTTGTTGTGCAACAATGAAATCAAATACATAACACAAGGTGTCTGCAGTATCTCTTGATCTGCAACATTACAAAAATAGCACTTTGGGCAAAACATCATAACTGAGGAAATAATGTGTGGGTCGAGCTTCCTTTCCATAATGTTACAAAATCAAATTGCCTCTCCGCCTACTTGTGCAAGTGGCTGTCTTTGTTTGGTGAAAAGAATAAAACCATTTTCCTGAAGTAATTAACCAACTGAGACGCAAATGACGAAATTGATGTATTTTGTACTTTTTTCACAACAAGGGTTGCAGTCTAAAGGGCTTAGAATACAAAAAATAATGAAAATGCAAAGACCTATATTGATAAACCACTGTATATTACCTTCAAAATTCAATCATCCTATTGCA
>QXVZ01004696.1:0-11614 GCA_008931825.1 Phallusia fumigata
CAAGCCGGGGGTCAGGTCTCAACGGGCCGTACTAATTTTCCACTTACACTTTCGTCCTTCTCTGTCTACATTGTTTAAACTTGCGAATTTACGGTATTGTAACTAGGTTGCCCGCTGATGTAGCTATATGTTAATCAAGTGGTAACTACCAACGCTTATTTTCAATTTGTAAAAGTGCTGCAGGGCAGATGATTTTGCTTGGAGGGCGGGATTTGAACCACGAACTGTTGGTTACCGGTTCAGGGTATGCTTGGGGTTGTCATGCTTTTCAGCTATTTCCGAATTTGTAATTGTTTTGGTGTTACTTTTGTCGTTACCGTTTCTTTCATAACGCGAAATATGCAAAGCTTAATTCATAAGTCGTTTCTGGCCGATGTAACTACAGACGACCATTCGTCCGGTGTTATTTATTGAGAATACATCTTCTTTACAGCCGGACCTATAAAGCTCCATCCCGGATAAACGCCCAAACAAAACGCTAGCCGAGATCTTATCTGTGTATGTATTCAACCTTTGGTGATAGATCGCCGAAAATATGCCATGAAAGATATTGTGAATATCATCGCACATTTGACAAGTTTTCGCTTTACCAACGCTGCATTGTTAGAGGCTTAAGCGATTAGATTTGTTTTTTTAGGGCGTCGGGTTTTTGGATATCAAGAGCTTTGGTTTTATTTTGCGGGGCGTCACTAAAGATCACTATCTTCGCGACGCCAACACATAACACTCTACTTTTTCACCGGCTTGTGTTTGTAGAGATATCGTATTTTATTCGCATTTATACTGGCTCACTGGGTCTTTGTAAAAACTATGCGTGTCCTCCAATTTAAAAGTTTATCCAAAATTGGTCCATTTGTGCTGAGTTAGAAATATCAGTTTCATAGAAACAAATTTTTAAACCTTCATTGCTGAAAAAATAAGCTTGAATTCTTTAATTTCACTGTTCATACGCTAGTTATTATAATAGAAATCTCAATTGGAGTCTTATGTAACGCTGTTTATATGACCCCAATTAACCTTTGTCGATACACAATTAATTGGTGGTTCCAACATTAAAAAAAACTCCTAATTGGCACCTTACGCAACCACATCGACATTTCAAAAAATAAATTGATTTCTGCCGCTTTTCAATTTGCACATTCACCTTGGGCCCACTAAGAGGTTGTCATCTATTTTTTCCAAAACAAATCAAAATTTGAGCCATTCTTAATCCCCTTAGCACATGCTGTAGTGGGTGCCCTATTGTATGCCCACTGTTTTAATTGGTGCACCAATACAAAGTCCAAATATTGCTCTGTTCAAAACAAGGCCAATTAACCATCCCTTACGTAACACCCACAGTTACGTATCACCCACAGTTTTACACCCGTGACCCTTTAAGCACGCACATGCTGGTTTTTAATGAACACAAGTGACACATTGACGTACCGTGCGCAAGCTGTAGGCGAGTTTAACCATCGCTTCCCCATCCTTAGTGTGTGGAACAGAAGGTGGTGGCGGCGATGAGGTCGAACTCTTGTCCCTGTATTGTCGCACCAACATCGCCCTGTGGTAAAACGAATAGGTGAGCTGGAGACTGCAGGGGTGAAACAATGAACACTGTATTGTTTTCACAGCAATGAAATGGTTTTGACGAAGTCCAACACCAAATACAAGACACTAACTTAAAGAGAAGTTTTAATGAAAACATATTTGCCAGAAAGATACAGTGAATACATTGTAATGCAATCCTCTAAACAATTGCTGCTGTGTTTAAAATTGTCATCAATTTCGCGCTGTAAAAACAACAGCGCTTGTTCAACCGTTTGCATTACAATATATTTATTACGGAAGCTCCCTGGCAGTTATAAATTAAGTTAGTAAATAAGTCGTGCGCAAACTAACTTCGTTTACCCCCTATAAGGACTCGTAACCTTTGGAACTCAAAGGAGATGGCTTTTAATATTGTGGTATTTACCCGCATGTGGACAGTGACACTGTGTAGAAGGTGTGAAATGAAAAAAGTCTGAACAGAAATTAAGCAGAAATGAGGGGAAAAAGTTCCACTTCTCTACCTTTGGCGGCACCCCTTATGGTATGCGATAGTTCGCAACACAGAAACATGAATTTTAATAATACCTTCCCACTAAGCGTGGCGACATGGGGTAGGAGTGTAGTAGAGGTTTTCTTGGCCCGTGAAAACCAATTTTGTCCTTTGGATCGGTAAAGGTTCTTCCTCGGTCTTGCATTGTGTTCTGCAAACAAAAAGCAAAACGTAAACAGCGTTTGTCACTGGAAGCAGCGACATCTGTACGTCAAAAGATGTCCTATCCCCTTTTGCTAATTGCTGTCAGAATTCATCAACAAAACGAGAAAAAAAGGCTCCTGCTATTGCTTATAGTTTAGCTTTGTAACTGCTTTTTTCTAAGGTAATTGGTTTTAAGAAATATTATAGAATTTCATTATCTCTCCAATCGACCCCCAATTACAACACCAGAAAATTTATATACACCTTGTCTAGTGATAGCATATGTTGTCTTTGTCACTTATGTTTCTCCAAGCAAGGAACGGAAATTCAATGAGGCACGTGGTTTGACGGTGGACAAGCATAACGTATTTAGGCGTTGTTATGCCAACCGAGGATAAAATAAAACAAACAAGCGAAGGGTGGCCGCAAAATTAGGCTTAAGATAACAAAAGAACATTCATCTTACTCGTAAGGTTTCCATCATACGTGGAGACATCACATAGACTTGCTGGTGATCGTCCAACATCGGGTCGTATTCGGGTCCAACGACCGTCTGGGGCCGATACCGGCGTCCACGTGGCGACCTGGGGCTTCTGGGTGAAACAGACCTCTTCCGTGGGGTTGTGGACCCCAGCATAGGAGTGATTGACCCCTTACGCAACGGGGACGCTGGCGGATGTGGAATCATGGTAGCGGTTGCCATTCTTTAACTTTGTACTGCATTGCATAAAAACATGTTGAAGACCTTAACCTTTGTATTAAGTTTACTAAACACATGTGCCAAATCACTTGTATGCAAAGTAAGTACATTCAACTCAAACGTTTCAAAAATCGCTGTTGTCATCATCAGGTGCATTCTATGGGTATTCACCACGTGATCTCTGGTAATCATGTTTTAAACTAAGTTCAAGTGTGAGTCTTTTGTTCCCTGTACGAGGTTTGAACAAGTTTAGCTGCCTTGGGTAACTTTCGAATGGCCGCGACTTCTTTGCAGATATGTGTAGTAAACGCAGACAAGGGCATTTCAAAACACTGGACAAGATTGTCACTCCGCTTTACAACATTAAATCTATGTACACGCTTGTAAACGACATACGTCAAACAGTTACACAGCTATTCCAAACAATTAGGTGCAATACCATAGTAAATCTGGCAAATTCAACTAAAAATAGCAAATTCAATACATTCCTTTGAAAAGCATGCATCAAACACTGACCTAAATAAGTTCTTGGGACAAACTTCTTAATTCCTCGGCTAAGTTTTCAAGTCAAAAGTGTATTCCACAGTGTACAACCTGTATCGTCGTTTCGTCCACAGGTCAATCTTCGATGTGAAAGTCGTCTCGTCGAAAACTCCGCGATAAAGCAGTTTTAATCATAACTTTATGTTCGCACAGTCGTTATCATACACTCCAATGTTTACGCTTGGAAACGTAGGTCGAATTCCGTGGCTTTGTGATCCCTTGCCAGCACTCGGCACGGCGTAAAGCAGCAAAAGCGCTCTCTGCTTTGGGCGTAAACTCGCCACGGTGGCTGTGAATAGCCTGGANCGCTTGGAAACGTAGGTCGAATTCCGTGGCTTTGTGATCCCTTGCCAGCACTCGGCACGGCGTAAAGCAGCAAAAGCGCTCTCTGCTTTGGGCGTAAACTCGCCACGGTGGCTGTGAATAGCCTGGAGCTGGTAGCAATGTTTAGGGATGGAAATGACATCCCTTCGGACAATACGCGATGGGCGGGGCATACATTGGTTCCTGTACTGAAGCGGCCCGTGTGTAAGTTACGTTGCGGTTTGGGCGTTTAAAGCCCTCATTAACTGTATCTATATTTAGGTCAAACTCCATTTAACGTTAAAAAGACATACTTTGGGCGATAAGCCTTCGTGGACGTTACAATGTGAATGTATAAAAATGAAAGAAGGCAATGAAAATAAACAATCTGAATAAATACTAAAAATAATTTAAAACAACTGTAAGATGATTTGTTAACCGTTTAGGAGAGATAATGAAAATCCTCCACTATTAGATCACAAATATTCGGCATGTATTTAAAAGAAACATTATACCGCTACGCAGAAATGTAGTAGGCCATCCAAGATAATCGCTTCGAATGATTTACTGTTCTTTAGCGCCACTGGTGGATGAGCGTATATTTTATTTGGCACAACTTGGTGGATAAAAACTAAGTGTTATTTATTCTTCACACATTATCATAGTTGTCGTCTAAAAAATAAAGGTACAGTCCACAACTTAACAATTAAGCTACATAACACGAAAATCCAAAACCCTAAATGTGTTCAATGTGGGGTTTAAAGGGTTAAATACATTTACCACGATTACAAATACGTGTGAAAATAAGCCAAAGATGCTATCTGACACTCGATATTACATTGCAGTTTCACCAAGTATTACTTGTCGACTCCGTGGCGCAACGGTAGCGCGTCTGACTCCAGATCAGAAGGTTGCGTGTTCAAATCACGTCGGGGTCAAGCTTTTGCGGTGGAGTTTTTGGAAACAAAAATTTAGCCATTCTGGTTTTAAGTTGCCAAAATATGATCCCCCCAAAAAGTTCACTTCAAGATTTAAATTGATTGTTTTACTTTTTTGTCACAATACACCCAACATACAGACAGGTTATGTATCAATCATCAGCACATAACCACAAAATTAGCATTGCTTAAAGCTAATTACACAACTACAGCATGTAAGCTCTGAATCATTACCTCTGCATTAAAATCTGCCATTTACCCAAATACATGTGCAAGCAAAAGCTTTTCAACCAGCTGACATTTTCAACATTATCTTGTCATTTGACACTGACAATGTTTAAACGGATGCAAGGTTTTACAAGCAATTGGACTGCGACAACAGAGTATAACACGTCTAAAACACGAATTAATTTACCTAACGATCAGCAAGTGGTTTTCCCTTTGGAAATAAAAAAGTGTTTAAGCATACATAGGGGCCTCAAGATTACGCAATTTAAAAAATATTTGGGTAACAATAAAAAAGGGTGGAAACATATGGTCATAGCCAATGGGGCAAAAGTGGTCATACCCCCCAATTTCCAAATAGTACATTATACACCTTTGGTAGCCCTCATCTGAATTTTTCTGTGTGGTAGCCAATATTCAAGGAAGGAAAGTTTATTACCAACATAACATGATTATGTTGACACACAAAACTTTACAAGTATTTACATAGTTTAGCAAAAAACCACAGACATCTTTGACAAACATAGTTGATTTGGATTCATGAAATCATGCACACTTTTTTAATCAATTTCTTTACAGACATAGAACCTAGATATTGTTGCAAAACTGTTCAAACAGTGAACAAAATACTATCTAAATGGGTCTGTACAAATTGAGAAACACAATCACAGAAAGTCAAGTTTAAAATATTCCACCCTTGTCTACACAGAATTGCCTTTAGTACCTTAATGAAAATCAACCGGCAAGCAACATTACGTTGATGGTTTTGGTAAAGTACTTAAAATATGCTATCGGATAACAGAACATCTGTCAAGTCAAATAATGCGAAACGATATGATGCTTTATAAGCATGTAATTCCACATTGCCCATATTTTTCGCTTTTTAAACAAAATTACGCTGGTTCGGGGCTAAGAGTTCTAACACTGGTTGCAATTATGCAAGTTCATGTGTCACATATACATTGCACTAACTTTGGAACATCATGATATGAAGGTTAATAGTAAGACAATTTTTCTTTTTTTCTGACTGACAACAAATAAAAAAGGATTGCACGAAACAAAGCTATGTTACAAGCTTTCAACTTCACAAATCAGAAAAGATTTTAGGAAAATCATGAGTTCAACTCTAAAAATGTTGACAACAACACAAAAAACAAATAAAAAATGTTGCAATGTACACATGAGTGTATAGATTAACCCAATCAAAGTAAAATCTATGTCCAGTTCATCAACAGGAAACTAATATGAAAGAAGCCCCTTTACCGTCAGCTAATTGCTTGAGCCAAAAATACTCAGCAAAAACAAGAAAATGTAGACAATATCAATGTAAAGATTCAAGGCTCCATAGACATATTCTTCTGGGTCAAGTTCATACCGTTTTCCACCCATAATAAGCTGTGTATCAAAAGCCAAGAACTGCAAACACAAAAACACATGATATAGGGGTTGTTCCATTCAAGCTCGCCCCAGCAGAGAATTGAGACATAAAACAGAGTCATTGTGTTTCATTTTAGATTTTAGTGTCTGACATACAATGGTCATGTTCAAAGCTAGTTTCGTCATCATTCTGTTTTCAGTGAAAACAATTGGTAGACTTGACCACAAAGGCACCATTATCACAATATTATCCTTAACCACCAATACTATACAGAGTCTGTATTACAGACCACTGTGTATTAATGCAAACACATCCAATGGAAGAACCAACACTGCTTTGCAACTAGGGATGTTCGAAAACATGAATGAAGAGCAAATTATGCAAGTGCATGTATAAGATGGCAAATTTTTGTCTCCGCTGTGGGTCACATACAAACTGCGGCCAATGATATGTGATATCAATGCTGCCCCAATATGTACACTCAAAAAAAGAATAAATAGTTGGATACACCTCCTTTGCAACAAGGGTTATTTGAAACATGAAGAAACTGTAAAATGTCATACAGGTGCATTATATTATGCCTAATAAAATGTATATGTTGACCATTGTGTATAATTTACAACCACATGTGATAATACTGCCATCTGTTGACCTGCAGTTTCATTTTTGTATTGATATCATATGACTGTCAGCAAAGGAGAAACACACATGAAACTACCGGTTATTCACATGACCAGTCTACCCTGTCAGGCTAGAGTAATCATTAATTAGGCATGGACGCTGGTTACAAACTTCCTTCTGATGTTGAACACAAGCAGTTTAAACCCTTTCGTGTTCATGGTATTGTTGTAATCATAAATTTAATAGGCCTCCAAGAAAAGTAAACAATCGCCAAATGTTACACATTTATTGGATGCACAAAAACTAACAAACCCTGTTATGCCTAGCTTCTGCTGCACTAGTTGCAAACTATATAAGGTGCATGCAATAATTTGTTACAGAAGTTTAAAACAAATTATCTATTCTGAAATATGGTTTTAATGGATTTTGGTGTTTGAATCAGAAGGCANCTGGTTCGGGGCTAAGAGTTCTAACACTGGTTGCAATTATGCAAGTTCATGTGTCACATATACATTGCACTAACTTTGGAACATCATGATATGAAGGTTAATAGTAAGACAATTTTATTTCTTTCTGACTGACAACAAATAAAAAAGGATTGCACGAAACAAAGCTATGTTACAAGCTTTCAACTTCACAAATCAGAAAAGATTTTAGGAAAATCATGAGTTCAACTCTAAAAATGTTGACAACAACACAAAAAACAAATAAAAAATGTTGCAATGTACACATGAGTGTATAGATTAACCCAATCAAAGTAAAATCTATGTCCAGTTCATCAACAGGAAACTAATATGAAAGAAGCCCCTTTACCGTCAGCTAATTGCTTGAGCCAAAAATACTCAGCAAAAACAAGAAAATGTAGACAATATCAATGTAAAGATTCAAGGCTCCATAGACATATTCTTCTGGGTCAAGTTCATACCGTTTTCCACCCATAATAAGCTGTGTATCAAAAGCCAAGAACTGCAAACACAAAAACACATGATATAGGGGTTGTTCCATTCAAGCTCGCCCCAGCAGAGAATTGAGACATAAAACAGAGTCATTGTGTTTCATTTTAGATTTTAGTGTCTGACATACAATGGTCATGTTCAAAGCTAGTTTCGTCATCATTCTGTTTTCAGTGAAAACAATTGGTAGACTTGACCACAAAGGCACCATTATCACAATATTATCCTTAACCACCAATACTATACAGAGTCTGTATTACAGACCACTGTGTATTAATGCAAACACATCCAATGGAAGAACCAACACTGCTTTGCAACTAGGGATGTTCGAAAACATGAATGAAGAGCAAATTATGCAAGTGCATGTATAAGATGGCAAATTTTTGTCTCCGCTGTGGGTCACATACAAACTGCGGCCAATGATATGTGATATCAATGCTGCCCCAATATGTACACTCAAAAAAAGAATAAATAGTTGGATACACCTCCTTTGCAACAAGGGTTATTTGAAACATGAAGAAACTGTAAAATGTCATACAGGTGCATTATATTATGCCTAATAAAATGTATATGTTGACCATTGTGTATAATTTACAACCACATGTGATAATACTGCCATCTGTTGACCTGCAGTTTCATTTTTGTATTGATATCATATGACTGTCAGCAAAGGAGAAACACACATGAAACTACCGGTTATTCACATGACCAGTCTACCCTGTCAGGCTAGAGTAATCATTAATTAGGCATGGACGCTGGTTACAAACTTCCTTCTGATGTTGAACACAAGCAGTTTAAACCCTTTCGTGTTCATGGTATTGTTGTAATCATAAATTTAATAGGCCTCCAAGAAAAGTAAACAATCGCCAAATGTTACACATTTATTGGATGCACAAAAACTAACAAACCCTGTTATGCCTAGCTTCTGCTGCACTAGTTGCAAACTATATAAGGTGCATGCAATAATTTGTTACAGAAGTTTAAAACAAATTATCTATTCTGAAATATGGTTTTAATGGATTTTGGTGTTTGAATCAGAAGGCAGTTTAGTCATATTGTTTTTTAAACAAAGCCGGTGTTGATCTTAATCCATTTCTAATTTTAGCAATGACTAACTTAGGTTTTATTGTTCTGCCTTTCCAAAGTGTTTATTGTTTGGTTTAAGCATAGAAATACAAAACCTTACACAACAAACTTACCAGAGAAAACACCAAGGCACCCAATGCTCCGTACACAACATCAAGATACTGAAAAAAACATACAAATTTTTTACCACCAAAATGATGAGCATTTTGTTTAAAAAAACAAATATTTAATTTTATTAGTAAAATATTAAACACTTTTAAATTGAGGTGAGATTTAGGAAATTGTGTATAGAATGACCATTAAATTCATACGACTATTCGACAGTAAATAAAACAGTTTCACTGTGAGCTCCTACGTCAAGAAACAGGAACTTGTCAGGCAGGAATTACAATGTGGGCTATATTTGGTTGATGGGATTTTTCAAACAGTAGATGACTTTGGGGTCAAGAAAGGTTTAAAACACAAGGGAACGCAACAGCAATATGCTGGCACCCCAAAATGCTGGCACTCTAGTGTATTTCCCGATTGCCTTTGTTGCTTTTTTACCAGGTTTTAAATTTAGGGGTTTATGTAACCACAGTGTTTAAGTTGTCATGTCATTTTAAGCTGAAAAATATCTTTGACTGCCCAAAACCTTATTGATGATTTCAAAATGATGAATATAGGACAAAAATGAAACTATTTTTTTTTCTTACACAAGTTTTAATCAGATTAAACTGGGAAAAAGCATAAACATAGCAACTTACCCATGGCCGATAATAAGTAAATATTGTGATAAAACCAAACAAGATCAAAACCCAGAGCAAAATCAGCAAAAGTCCACTGCATTTGGTGAAATCAAACTTAGTTTGCATCGAAAAGGCGATGACTGATCCACATACAAGCTTAAAACATTTTTGTCTTATGTATTAGCACAAACTTATCTTAAAACATTTTTGTCTATGTATTAGCACCTATTTTTTACAACCGTTGCAATTGTTTTAATGTTTTGGGATTATGTACAAAGGAAGTCTTGTGAAGCATTAAATCACAGTTATATTTACATGACATATCTTTTTAGAAAAGGCCGAGCCATTTTGTATATCCCTCTAGAGCAGTGTTTCTCAAACATTTTTAGCCAAAGAATCACTTTACCTTCGAACTTTTTTCTGAGGACCACCAAACAGAATTTCGTTCTGACACGCTCTCAAAACATAAACACTTTCCTAGTTTAAGTCATCTTTTCGTGGACGACTATGATGGGATGGCAGACCACTAGTGGTCCTCGGACCACACTTTGAGAATCACTGCTCAAAAGGGACAATACTTGCATTAAGGCAAATATTATCCTGTCTGACCAAATCACTAATTATAAGCATACATAGGGTAACAAGCATAATTTACTCACCACTGTTGTTCCAAGGGCAATCACCACACTCCTGGTTGTGTAGTAGCTGGCGATTGTCCCGACCATGTAGGAAAACACCAGAGTCTAAAAACATAAACATAGCCTAAAATAAAAAATAGGGTAATTACTTTCAGAGATATAAAACCACAAAGACAGGCGGCCCTTTCAATTATTTGTTGCATGCAAATCGTTGTTGTTTTTGACTTTTCCTACAATAACATTAACAACACATTGTTCTTACAGCACTATTGCTTACACAGGCTAAAAATGGATAATGAATTCCGACTGTGATGTAACAATTAAAACATTGCTTGACACACAATCCTAGACTACAGTGCAGAATATTATGAATACACTGTCGACATTTGTTATCAATTTTGTCCTAGACCAATATAAGTCGTGCTAATTATAAGTGCAGTGCACAGTGACAGAACGGGACCTTGCACGCGATCAAAAAAAGGTCGGGAACCAATGATTTGAGCAGCTCTAAACATACACTTACAAAAATCATGAGCAGGATAATATTCGTTGGGTGTTTTCTTCTGTAAGTTGGGCAGCAAACTAGCATGATGTATAGAGTGAGAAAAATTCCACTAAAGACATAGATGTTGTTAGTGTAGGCACTAAAACCATGAATATTACACAAGGGTGCTTACTAGGCAGCATAGTACATCCCAGGGTTGGCTTGAACAAATGTTCCAACAGCTGGTCTGGAAGAATATTAAAAGTTTTATGCTAGGTACTTTAGGGTGTAAGGGAGCAAACTGTTTGTTTTTGTTACTTTCAAAGTGCAATAGAATTTGTTATCTTTATCTATATATCAGGCATATGAAAAACCATATGGGCCATTAACAAAATCCTAAATAATTCATTAACAACAGGTTGTTGAACCACTGCTTGTATTACAGGTTAGTCTAAATAAAATAAAACACAGGATTCACTTACATGAATGTAAATACACAAACAATGCCAAATGTGACCAGTAGTTGGATAGCAAGCACAATGAACACCTTACGTACGAAAAGCCTTCGAACATTTTTGTCGTCAAATGTTTCCCCTCTGAATTGAAACTCGTTATTATTACAAGTCATGCCAACACCAACAAACTCTTAAAAATCCAATATATTTCCATTTCCTTTGTATACTAAGTGCCCTACAATAGTCAAGTAAGCATGAGCACACTGAAATCATGATAGTTCAAAGTTTGTTCATTGAAACACAATTAGAAGGCTCTGTACACAAATTCCGCAATT
>QXVZ01004698.1:0-11914 GCA_008931825.1 Phallusia fumigata
TGATAAGCAAAGCGACTTGGACCGACTTCAGTGAAAAAAAACAAAACCCGAATAGACAGATAGTGATGGTAAGCTTTTCTTGCGAATCTTACTTGATTTCTGATAACGAGTAATGGCGTTTAAGAAATGGGTGGCGCCGAATTATTGTTTGAGACAAAAAAGTCTATCGGTCCTTCAAACAAATTCAAGTGGAAAGAGGACAGACGTAAACGCGTTAAAGAGCACTACCCAAAAGATAAATATGAGTTTTTAGCAACCAGATACGGATGAAAGCTAAAAATGCGTAAAAATCTACTGTCAGCGTCGAATCACGCTTTTAACTCCATTGCAGGTATTGTTGGCCACACCACACAAAAGCAACGATAGCGATTGCGCAGGTGCTAAAACATTTTAGCGTGGTTAAACACAAATATTGGGTGATTTCACGAACATCCTATCCTATGCCTGGTTACGGTAACTTTGAGAATATACCGAGAACCCCAGTTTCTTTGCCTCAGAACTTCACACTATCGTCAGTTTGATATATTCACACACACATCAGGGGGTTGTGTGTAGCCAGGAACCTTCTTGCTTTTGTTTGACGACTTAGTCACAAGCAAACAGCGCAAAACGAGCAAGATCGACTTCAGCAGGCGACTAAGTTGGTTCATGCTGCGAAGTTCGAAAATGTAAATATTTGTACTGGATTCAAGGGATTTGAATTACGTGTATTGAAATATCTCTGGATTGTGAAAAGCCACCATTG
The DNA here is from genome assembly GCA_008931825.1 of Phallusia fumigata. Taxonomy (NCBI): domain Eukaryota; kingdom Metazoa; phylum Chordata; class Ascidiacea; order Phlebobranchia; family Ascidiidae; genus Phallusia; species Phallusia fumigata. The sequence goes on from QXVZ01004698.1 coordinate 746, forward strand.
GTAAAACGCTGACTTCGATGATGGAGGAGTTTAATGAAAGCACGATGCTTGTTATTCGATAACGTTTTTTCGATATTACACACCAACGTGTGATACTGGGCGATAAGCTATGCGGATCCAGAACGCCATCTCGTGTTTGCTAAAAAATACACAACCAACAACAGTAGAACAGTATTTTGGGCAATATGAAAAGACACAAATGCACTTGGCACCGTTGTGAGGGGGTTTTAAACATGCAAAATCTGGCCCTTCAACAGACAATATTATCATGCCAAAATTACTGTATGAGTTAAGTTAAAATAGGATGAGTTATTTCGCTTTGAGAAAGAAACAAAGCGACACAACAACACCATCTAAGCAATCACCAAGCCGGAGGTTGCTGCGTAACGTTAGGACAATATGAATCACATAAAAGTGATGGCACAGTTGTGGATCCAGGCCAAAGGCACAGCAGATACACTGTCGTTATACAAAGCGTTATGTGACAAGGACTCACATCGGAGGGCGAGTTTTGGCGCATGAAAAGAAACACGACTTGGGTGATGTTGGTAGAATCAGTCGCGGGGATATTAGAAGAGAAACTGCGCACCATTGCGTCCACTCCAATAAGCGGTCTAGAAAAATCACCACGCAGACCCACTCCGTGTGGTGCCGTTATTAGAAATACGAGAAATTAAACGGGTGAAGCATGGAGCAAAGAAATCGGGCCTTACAGCAGAAATGCCTAAGATCGAAAAGCAAAACCAAATTACCGTTTTGTGGACAAAAATCTTTGTACTTTGATTGTTGGTCCAGGGACTTTTAATAATTTGACTTCGGCCAGGTCGAACAAATTGGTTTCAAGGACAAGCGAAGTGTTGACTCAATGGTGTTGGTTGATCTTTTGGACCAAAATTTGTTTGAGATGATCCAATGGTCCGTCCAACACGTACAAACTTCGTTTTCGTTTGACTTGCGCATGTCCTACTTATTGATGTGCACATGCAAGACGTCAAAAACTTCACTCTTCATTACATTCGTGTGGGTTCAGCACGAGAAAGTTCATTGGATTAAGCCAAGCTTTCCTGCAAGCTGATTTAGGAGCCAGGCTTGTTTGGTTGCTTTTTTCGGCCCATACCGTAAACCAGATAACTTTTTTTCGCTGTATTCATTGTTTCNTGACGCTGACGTTCAAATCATCAGTCACGAAGTGTTGGGCGGTGTTCTGCATGGAATATTAAAGTAATTTGCGTAGGAAAATAGAAATTTCATGCATGTCACCAAATGTTGTGTATGTTAAATAATACGAATTTTATGCTAACGTATAAATTAAGGTTTATTTTGTTCTTTTGAGGTATGGAAACAAGATTAGTTGATAAAAATACGATTAACATTCTATTTGAATAAGGAACTAATGATGCCGTAATTATTGATATATGTTTTCAATCGGCTAATTTCGTTTCTTGTTTCCTTGCCTAAAATTACTTAAAAAAACAGCGATCGTCGATGATTATGTTGTCTGCTAGAAGACCGGATGTTGCTCATTAGAATCACTCTCATTTTAATGTTCTGTTTCAGAATAACTTACAAGAATTGTTCTGTTGGAAAACAAGACCCCTGGATCCCCGCACTTTCCAAACTTCGCTCCATCACTCCAGTCAGCGTCGATAGCGACATCGTGTTTAACTCCTTTCCGTTTTCCATCATTTTTAACGAGGTTGGAAATTTACTACTATTTTCACTGTGTGAAGCATACTTGCAAGTCCTAATGCACTCGCTTGCGTTTTATTAACAGAAGATGCAGGTGTTGACATGTGGCGCAGGTGTTGTAAAGACCTTCCCGACCTTGCTTGGCAAAAAGATTACGGACTTCTTCGTGTTGACAAAACCGATCGGAATGTGTCTGACCTGGAAGTTTGTAAGTAATTTGATGTTAAACATGAAATCAAAACTAAAGTATAATGTTGGCCACAGTTTGTACGCAAACCTAATCACGACTGTTCATATGGCAGATGAAAAATCGTCCGGTTAATGTTCTCGTCGAGATGACGTCAACAGTTGCATTGTGGGTGGAGTACGAGGAATATCTTCGTTCCCAAGGTTAGTGAGTTTTACCAAGTTGATCGACATTAGTCGACTTATTATGAGATTATGGATTAAACTAAAATTAATCACCAAGAAATACTTGACCCCGAGCATCCTCCCCTTCCACCGAAGCAGCGAGACGATTCCGTTTCCCTTATGTTAAGAGGGACAACAGCTTTCCTTGAGAGTTGGAACGCGGTCATATTCATGTGCACGCCGATGTAAGTATACGGGTCCAATATAAGATCATATAAAGCAAATGCCATGACAAGTCATTTTAGACGTGACACTACCATCTTATGGTTTTAGTTTCGACAACATGGATGTGATGAAGGAGGTTGGACTTTACATCAGCGATTTAAGTTTCCAGGATCAGCTTCAGATGTTGCTCATGGCCGGGCCGCAGCAGTCAGCTGAACTGAAAATTGCTCTCGACATGGTGAGCAACGTTTTCTTTTTAAATTGTTTCAAAGAAAAATGAAAACACAGACTTTGATCGTACAGGAACAAGCGAAAACGTCCAAATTGGGAGACACACTAGTGGATTTGGAAAAAGAAAACAACAAAGCGGATTCCCTTTTGTTTTCTATGATTCCGCAAGAAATAGCGGTGCGTTTGAAGCAAGGAGAGACCGCCGTCAACATAGCTGAGGTTTGTTGAATTTATACAAGATGTGATTCATTTGTGGAGTGATGTTTATTTGGTCGTCTACAGATGTTCTCTGACGTCACAGTACTGTTCAGTGACGTTGTCGGCTTTACAAATATCTGCACCCGAATCACGCCGATGGAAGTTGTCGCTATTCTCAATGCGATTTACACCGTTTACGACACACTTTGCGAACGGTAAGGTCACCAACTTACAAAACAAAAATCGGTAGTTTAGTTTTTTAGCACGGACTTCCTAACCTTGCTTTTTCACAGATATTCAGTTTTTAAAGTGGAGACGATTGGTGACGGTTATATGGCGGTCTCTGGCGCCCCTGTGCGGACTCACTTGCACGCTCAGCGAATCTGCGACATGGCTCTTGAGATGCAGACTGGAATCAGTCACGTGAAAAACCCGCTGGGAGGAGGATGTATTCCAATTCGAATCGGTAAGCAAAAATCAACGTCTGAATATATTAATTTGTTGTGCTTCATTGCTGACAAAACAGATTCCCCTAAATTCAAAATTTAAACATTCGTAAAGGCTGCTTGCCCAAATCGAAACCGTAATATCGCAATTTTGTTTTGTTTCGGCAGGAATTCACTCCGGTGCGGTGGTTGCTGGTGTGGTGGGTCGAAAAATGATCCGCTACTGCTTGTTCGGAGACACTGTGAACACTGCGTCACGAATGGAAAGCACTGGACGCGCTCGCGAAATTCACGTTAGCAAAGTTGTTCGCGATTTGCTGGCACAGACTGATGACTACGTGTTTGAAAGCAGGGGAGTCGTTTATGTAAAGGTAAGTTGATGTTTGTGCTGTGTATTTCATTAACATCCATTTTGCTCCTTCACAACCTAAAATATTACAGACATTTTTCCCCTTGCTGAACTGAAAATGTTTACATGGAAAAATAGTTAACATTTACGTTCAACAATTCTACTACGATTTTAGTAACCCTGTAATTGTCGTATGCAGCACTTTTAGTGTGAGACCGACTTATTTTGCCCCTAACTGCCTACTGATATTTGCAGGGAAAAGGGCAGATGCGCACATATTGGCTGAGAGTGAAAAAGGGGAGACAGAACGTCACATCCACCAACGGGTTTGTCGTCTTTTTAATCTTAACCTCTGTACTAATAAAAGTCTACCTTTATATATTCCGACGTGTTGCATACAACCAAACTCGTATTTATATCAACAGACGCCGTCATCTCAGTGAGGCGGAAGATCCAGCCAAGTCACCATTTGAGGATAGCGCGGCTGAGGGCAATGCGGTAAGCTGCTGATAACGTTTTTTCGGGGATCGGTTTCGCTGAACATGATTTTTAAACATTTACAAGCGCTGTGAAAATAGTATTAGTAGCGACGTGTAAACGAACATGCTCATTATATCCGGACCGCGAGGAGCTAATTTGATTTGTTTCATGCAGAAAAAAGACGTGGATGATAAGTGGGAGGACATCCTGGCAGAGAAGGCCGTTTCACTTAACGTTGGCAGCAAAGGTAAGTGGTGACTGATAAAAACAGACNCATCCTGGCAGAGAAGGCCGTTTCACTTAACGTTGGCGGCAAAGGTAAGTGGTGACTGATAAAAACAGACTACCTTCGTTGAATTTTTGAATACCGAGTTTAAATGATTTTCGTATCATAAACGTTTAAATGATTTTCGCATCAAAAATCTTATTTTTGGTTGTTCTAACCATTGTACTATTTGTGTCCATGGGCGCCGGCATAAGTTTTTCCAAGAGGGGTAATCTTAATACATACGTACTTTTTCTCTCATTAGATTTGATAGAACACATATAAATTATAAAGTACATTTTTCGGAACTGCCCCCTCTTGCCCCTACGTGCCGGCGCCTATGTTTGTGTCGAGCACCGGCCTTTAAAAATGCGATAGTCGGTATCGAGTGCTCGAAGTCCACAATCCTTAATGTCATCTACAGAACAAGAGAACACAGACCGAGACCACAGCAGAGGTGTTCCGGGAATTTCGATCGGGGATAGTACAGATCCTGATTTGAACTGCCCTGCTTCGCACCACCAACAGAACTAAGACGTTGGAGCCATTTAACTGTTGTCGATTGTACTTGTTACGTTTAGTCGAGGGGGTGCTCTTGAGGTCTTTTTGTTTAAAGAATCACTTTTCAAGCCGACCCCGGTTGATGTTTTTTACGTATACGTCGAATAAAGCACCGTTGTGCAGCAGTATACTGTGATTTTTTCTTTTCTTTTCCAAGAACATTATTGGGGGTTTTCTCAGCTCCTATTACTTTTTAGCTAGGAATCTCTGTAACATTTTGTTCAGTAAGAGCTTTTAGGCAGTCGTCGTTTGGCCGGTACCTGCGTAAACATCGCAGCATTTACAATTTTTTTTCCCTCGCACATTCAAAACATATTAACGACGTTCACAATGTAAGGGCCAACAGTGAGATGTACCCTTTCACACTGTCATAATATTAAGCAACAAAGTTTGCGAAGGACCACAGTTTATTAGAAACATGAGCGTAGAAAATGGGAATAGAGTTCGTTGAAAAAAATTAAGTTTTACAAACCGGTACAAGTCCGAAGCAAACTTGCATACCCTTGATTCAAGAAAGTGTTTTACGCGGTGTTATCACATAGAAAACGTCTTTGAAGAGAACAGGATCTTCTGCATATACTGATACATTGAATATAATTGCAGTTTCATGAATTCTAACATGAAGAAACATGTGCAAATTGTACAATAGATACAACAGCAGTACTTGACCTAGGGTCGCTTTTTATTTTAAAAACAACCCTCACGGACTTTATGTAACACCACCTTGTGATTCCGTCAGGTTCGGTTGCAATGACGTTTTTATAATAGGGGGAAAGAAAATTTGGATGAACTAAAGTAATTAGGTGTGAAATATAAAAAAAATGTGAAGAACATAATGTGCTATGATGTGTATAAGGTCGGCAAGGCGCTTTGGTCATGGCGAATTGCCTGAATCTGTAGCTTTAAATTGGTTCGAAACTCGATCATTTGGTCAACGTTCTTATGAAGCAATATATCAGCCATGGAAAACAGGGACAGGCCTGGGTCTTCGCTTAACTTACATCTAGCGCTTGTGCCGCGGTTCTTTTGGATGAGATGAAGGCGCTTACATGCCTCCGAAGACGATTCCTCCATACTGCAGAAAGCAGGGAAGATCTTGGCATGCCACAGACTTACCTTATCGTCCTTAGCATCGTCAGGAAACGCCCTTCCAGCATCGCTAAACGTGTTTTCCAAAATATCACCGAAATACTTAATCTCGGAGAGGGCGTCATTCCACGAAGCAGTTGCTTTCATGTTATCGGCTATTCCGAACGCGATAGTGACAAACTGCAGCTCACCTGTCGGGCGGGAATTGACTGCTACTGTGTGAAGAATAGTGTCNACGATTCCTCCATACTGCAGAAAGCAGGGAAGATCTTCGCATGCCACAGACTTACCTTATCGTCCTTAGCAGCGTCAGGAAACGCCCTTCCAGCATCGCTAAACGTGTTTTCCAAACTATCACCGAAATACTTAATCTCGGAGAGGGCGTCATTCCACGAAGCGGTTGCTTTCATGTTATCGGTTATTCCGAACGCGATAGTGACAAACTGCTGCTCACCTGTCGGGCGAGAATTGACTGCTACTGTGTGAAGAATAGTGTCGGGCGGAACGGTTGTGTGGGGTCGCAGTGAGCAGCTGCTAACTATGCAGTTTGCGCCTATGTTAGTGAAGTCGCGCAGGTAGCAGTACTCCAGTGTGGAGGCCTCGCCCACACTGACGCTCGACTGTATTACCGAAGCCATGAGGCGCGGTGGGTGTTGGACTGCAGATTTGTCACCAGCTGGCGTGTACTTGTACGGCAAACCGGCGCAATGTGAGACGAGTTCCGAGTCTGTAATTTCCGACAGTACCATCTCCTTGGTCATAACCTCGAGATACTCCTTGGACGTGCCGAAGTGGTAGAAGTGCGACGACACGTCACTAGTTTCTCCCGGCCGAGGTATGAGCGCCACCACGTGTAGAGTCGTTCCGCGCAGGGTTTCGAAAACTTCGCGACGCAAATGAAGAAGGGACGATGTTTCGCGCACCACGTTTGCTGTGTTGGTGATATACGATTCGTCCGATTGGGTGCCTAGTGCCTAGTTTAATAGCAAATTCGTAAGCAGCTTGAAAGCATAGTTCACAAATTCACAGGGGTAAAAACTTGCATAACCCATTTGAGTATAGTTCGACAACTCAAAAACAAAAAGTGTTGCTGCTACTTTTAAAAACCGAGACAAAAACAAAAATACATGCAACCTATAGTAAATAAATCTACATTTGCTCACCTGTAGAAAGTCTCCATATGCATCAATCTCACAAGTAAGTGGTTTGTTATCTACGTAGAAGCTTAAAAGTTTTCGACAAACATCAGGTGCCATATAAAATGCACTGTCAGTAATCACAATGTCTTCGCCCTGTGCTGTTTTCTGTACACAACCACTAGTGGCATACATCTTCTTGGCTGACGGTTTGTGAAGAAATTGCTTGCATTCAGCAGTTATTGAACCATTGTGTGTGGAATTGAGCAAATAAACACCATGTGTTGTGCCTATTTCAATTGATGATGGATGGCCAAGACCAGTTATTCCTAAAATGCAATCACGTGTGTGACTTTTAAAAGAAGCAGAATATTCGATTTCACGCCAAAAAGGCACCACCCAAGGAGTATTCAAGACACAAATTATTTGAAACAAACTGCAAAGCTGTTCTACAAGCGGTCATGTCAAACAGTAAACTTATTTTTTTGGACAAAATTGTTTATTCCAAAAGGGCNAACTCAAAAACAAAAAGTGTTGCTGCTACTTTTAAAAACCGAGACAAAAACAAAAATACATGCAACCTATAGTGAATAAATCTACATTTGCTCACCTGTAGAAAGTCTCCATATGCATCAATCTCACAAGTAAGTGGTTTGTTATCTACGTAGAAGCTTAAAAGTTTTCGACAAACATCAGGTGCCATATAAAATGCACTGTCAGTAATCACAATGTCTTCGCCCTGTGCTGTTTTCTGTACACAACCACTAGTGGCATACATCTTCTTGGCTGACGGTTTGTGAAGAAATTGCTTGCATTCAGCAGTTATTGAACCATTGTGTGTGGAATTGAGCAAATAAACACCATGTGTTGTGCCTATTTCAATTGATGATGGATGGCCAAGACCAGTTATTCCTAAAATGCAATCACGTGTGTGACTTTTAAAAGAAGCAGAATATTCGATTTCACGCCAAAAAGGTACTACCCAAGGAGTATTCAAGACACAAATTATTTGAAACAAACTGCAAAGCTGTTCTACTAGCGGTCATGTCAAACAGTAAACTTATTTTTTTGGACAAAATTGTTTATTCCAAAAGGGCAGGTAACATGAGATCAATTAGTACACAGCTAACCTACCTGTAGGATGAAACTTCCATGGTTTTCCCAAGTCATTATACACTTCCACCGTGTCTGCACAGCACACAAAGATACCTCCAGTTTTAATTTTTTGGGGGAAATCAATATAAGAGGCTAATTTTAGTTCAAGCATTTGTAAAATGGGCTCCCTTGTGGGAAATGCAGTGAACACCTGCAATACCCCCCAAAAATTTGTGATACTTTACAGATATCAAACATTGTAAGGCCTAATCAACATACATTTTAAAGAAAACTACCTTTCCAAGTGCACTTGCAGTGGGAAGGCGTTGGCTGTAGCCACCAGCATGTATAATAATGGTTTTCTTATTGTAAATTGCATCACCATATTTTGAGTGAAGTTCCTCTAAAACCATCATTGTTGCTCCACCATTTCCTAGATTAAAAGGTAATTTGCAACATATAGTAGGCTGCAGACATAATAAAATGTTTCCCTTGTCATTTTGTTAATTCATCTTTACATTGGTGAACTCATTGCACATGCAAATTAATTTCCCATCCTTTAAACAGCAATAGAGGACACCACACACTTTTGTTGGGTTGCATACGCTTGATAATAACAATAATACACAATTCCATTACCTTACCTATTTTGTAGCCTGGTGGGTCACTGACGACCAAATAAAATGGAAATGTGGGAAGCTCATGACAGTTGAGCTTCTGTTTTATTTGCTTTTCAAATGCATTTTTCTGTGGTTCATCAGCAGCAGTTACAACAACCACATCCCAAAATGAATCATTCACAACATCTTTGCCTGCAATTTACCAACAGGTCACCCGAAATTACAGGAATCAACCAAACATCCCATCTAATTAAAAACCATGTGAAATACAAATTAACATCCACAAAGTCTACCTTACCTCGAATGTTATCAAATCGTCTGAGACGTTGCCCTGTTTCGCCCTTGCTTTCAAAAATCATTTTTAGTGAACAAAATATCAGTCTTTAGGCGTATAAGATTCGCGTGTTGTGGAGTTAGTGGACTGTGACAATTTGCTCAAAACATGTCGCGTGTCGCTTCCGTTTGAGAGCGACAGCGTGTATTTAGAGGTGGACAATTAGACTTCCAAATCCGACAAACTGTATTTTTAAGCTAAATGTTAGTTATTTACGTGTAAATCAGGCAAACACTGTGAAAACAGCGCCAGACATTTGTACAACAAAACAAACGAAACCGTTACGTGTGTTTTATCGAAACAAACGAACAGATTGTTAAGATCACGATAGTCTGTATTTGACAGCTTTAGTGGTTTTGTCGTTTCGGAAGTGTTTTTGACACCTACAGGCAAATTCAGATTCGCGTCTGTCAAAAACAGATCAGCCAAAATACATTAATAGAAGACACTCCAGTTAGCAACAGCTTTTACGAACAATTTTGGAAAAGCAGCGCGGAGGTTATAGGCGCCACAACTGTACGATTTTGTTCGTTTGGACTTCTAGCTACCAACATCAAGATGTACGGCTTGTTGCTTGAGAGCATGGTGCACTGTATTCAAGAAGAATGGGGCGAATCGCTATGGATGCATGTGGCGAGAAAAAACGGAATCGACGGGGTTGGATTTTCAATACACAAGGTGAATTTCGTTGTTATGCACCGTTGGTGCATTTCATCTACATGAAAAAATGTTTTCACAGATGTACGATGAGATCATGATGCAAACTATTTGCGAAACGGTGTCAAGTATTGTCAACATGGCGGAAAGCGAAATAATGTTCAAGGTTTGTTGTGGTTTTAATGAAGAACCGTTCAAATTTATAAGTGTTCACAAAAGATGGCAGTACGGTACGGTTCATATCATATCAATACTGGTTTATTTCAACAAATATTTTTACATGATTGATGGCCATTAAAGATTTTTGCACGATAAATATTGATTAGCCCCAATTTAAATTTTTATTTCCAAATAACGTTGGAAGTATAATGGCCTCATATGGGCTTGTACCGATTTGGTCTCGCTTGAGGCGGATTTCAGAAACCAACATTTGAATTTGCTTTCACTTGCACTGAAAATATATCTATTGCGATTTTTCGATATTTTTCTACATCAGATATTCGGAAGGTCTTACAATCAATTACTTAATTGTTCATCAAAACGGGAAAAAATGTTTCACAAAACTCTACCATATTAGTTTATGATATTCAAGAAAACTGGACAATTTATGTTTGCTGTTTATGCAGTTCGGCGCCCACTTTGTGACATTTGTGACGAGTTATGGCTACGATCAAATCACGGAAGTGTTGGGTAGAAAGTTGTGTGACTTTATCAACGGCCTCGACAACCTTCACGATTACATCAGCAATCTGTACAAAGACATTAAACCGCCGAGGTCGGCAAGAGTAATCAGTCTAAGTCATTTTTCACCGTCCTATGTACATTTCCAGTGTACCGAGCAGTAGTTACAGGCCCCCAAAATTGACCTTCAAAAGTGTATTTACAGTTTCTACGTGGAAAACGAGGACGAGGAAGGATTGACATTTCATTACAACACTCCACGAAATTACGTTGGCTACATTCACTACGTGCGTGGTCTGGTCTACACCGCCGCAGTACTCTACTATGATTTTCATGATGCTGACGTTCAAATCATCAGTCACGAAGTGTTGGGCGGTGTCCTGCATGGAATAATGAAGTAGGTTGCACATTGCTCGATTAAAGATTGAGTTCACATGAAGTTTCAGCTCGTTGCAATTGCCACTAACTTTCTGATAGTAATAACAGTATTTTCTGTGTGGCGAGGGAACATTAAATATTGCGTTAATAATCATCGCTTTGTTTTTTTCTTGTAGAATAAATTACAACAACTCTTGTGTTCGAAAGCAAGACCCTTGGATTCCCGCGCTCTCCAAACTTCGTTCCATTACCCCTGTCAGCGTCGATAGCGACATCGTGTTCAACTCCTTTCCGTTTTCTATCATTTTCAATGAGGTTTGTAAATGCAGTTATGTACGTAGTAGTCGGCAGATTTTGTTTTTTAATTCCATTTTTTGTAGACAA